>JAQGAH010000328.1:0-47733 GCA_034696885.1 Lepidocyrtus paradoxus | reverse complement strand
CTTGTGTCTACTCGTCCTCACGGTCAGTTCAAATTCAAGTGCAGCCATGCACTATGCTCAATTTCACATTCAATTTTCGTCAGTCGTAATTTGCCCCAAGTAACTCGCAATATCAATAAAAACACTTTGTTTGAGTATTCAGTATAATCAACGCAGTTGTAGTCTTATACCGAGCATATCGTTGCCTCCCATAGTGCGTACCGTAGGCTCCTATAGTGCTTATCGTAGTCTCCCATAGTGCTTATCGTAGTCTCCTATAGTGCTTACCGTCGTCTCATACCGTAGCTCCACCATTTCCATCGCATTGGATTCACCACCTCCATTACATCATTTCCACCGCACTATCTCACCACCCCCCACTTCACAGTCATCCCAATTTAGTTCAACTTGATATCTTCGGAATTTTTAAACAGATTCACTCGAAACTTGGTATGGGTGTTCTTGAATACTTATTCCATGCACATACCGAATTTCAGGTTCAATATACCAAGAGGAACGACGCATCTGATAAGGGAGCTTGAGTCAAACAGGCCTACGCACCCACTGTATTTGCATTAATCTTGTGGAACTTTGAATGGATCTCCTTGGTTATTTAATCTCACCTAATCTTCTTTGCCTGTACAGGGCGCACCAAAAGTATCTTAGCATAGGAGAATGATATACTTTCAGAAGCCGGTTAACTACCTGGGAAATAAAATTCAGCCATTTGAAATAAGCTGTAATAATCACCAATAATGCTAAGAGACTTTTGGTGCATCCTGTATTTACTTTGCTTAATCAAATCTAAGCTAAAGGGGTAATCTAGCAAATTGTAGCTATGGTTACAATGCGAACCAATTTTGATGGCATTTAAGCAAGTTTCAAAAAGTATACCCATACATTATAAATTATAATTAGTGACTAGTTGATCGCTATTTATTTGAAGTGAGTATGATATCACTAATCTTACAGCTATTTATTCTATTAAGTCCTATAATTAAAATAAACATTTACAATGAGTGTGTCTTGGACTGATAATCACAACATTTGATGAATCGTGGAAATGAGTTAGCTTAATTAGGTAATGATAACAAACTTACAACCACCAAAACACATATCAGACAACGACAGAGGACAATGATTTTATTTATAATATAATAACCTCGAGAAAGACTGTTCAGTTTACAGATCTCACAAAATTATACAGATTATTTCAATATCCATGGCTTCGCAGGGGCAGGTTCGGCAGGAGCAGATTCCGGATTGCTCGTCTTACCAGATAAAGGAGAACCCTTAGTGACACCACCCAGGATGGCGAAAACGGTGAATCCTTGAGCGGCAATTCGGGCACGCATCATTAATTGGGACTCCCAAACACGTCCTTTCCTGAAGCACCACAATCCATAGCTGAGAGTGCCAAGGGTGACCAAAGCACCTAATAATAATAATGATGTTTTTGGATTAGTTGTGCGCAAACTAAAATTATCTAGTTTAATTTATCTTGAAACTTTTCAATAACTAAATTCTTTTATGGTGCTTACCAATAGGAACAAACGGGTTTTCCTTCAGTTTCCGCCAGAATTTAGAACCCGGACGTTCGCCGTAAGCTCCTGGCCCTAGATTCTCTTTTTGAAACCGAATCCATTCCAACTCATCCTCCAGGTCTTCTTGTTCTTTAGTTGGAGCACTAGGACGCGGGTTTGACCCCATCCTACACCCCGATTCTGTGAACAATGAGCAAGAACAAAGCAATTAAATTCACTTCAATTTCACCCCAACGACGGTGACTCCTCTCCTCTCCCTTTCCAATAACTGATGTATAATTCCAACCAACAACAAAACTTACTTACGATCACAATTTAGCAAAACCTAGCCTTCCAAAACGTTGCAACCCTTTTCTGGGATATTTACACTTGGCAATTTTACTGCTAATTAAATTTTCACTGTCAATTACATCACATGTTAAAATCACATCGACCTATCAATCTTCACCTTCAACCTTGGTCCACCACAGCAAACAACAACTGACAATTCGCAAAGAAATTTGAATACATGATAAACATGCGTATCCATATATAATGGAAAAGTATATCGTGCAGGAGAACTTTGAATGGGGGAACAGACGGCGGAGGCCAGGTTTTTTCCTATTTCGTACCCGTCTGTGTTAAAAGGAGTAACTCAGTCCATACCAGCTTATGCTTTAGAGTGGCCTCACCGTTCTCTCTGTGGTAGACCTACTACTACTACTGTCTAATGCACTTCTCTAACATATGAGAGATGAGAAATGAAAGTACTCTCCTTTTGTCCTCTCTCTTCTCCTCCCTGCTTGTCTGCTTTCTTTATTCTTCCCTACCTAAATAATTTGCTCATATAACTAGCAGAGCAGACAATTTAAAATATACATTATATTTAGCTTGAAGAGTATTTCGGCGTATTCACTAATTGTCTGCATAATTAACTGACTGACTTGGCAATTAAAATAATTATTGCAGACCTATTTAGACCAACGTTAGATAATGTGACCCTAATTGCTCAAAAATAGTTAAATTTGTATAATGCATAACTTATGGAAATGGGATGCTTTGTAAAAAAAATAATTTGTTACATGGCTATAGCATACGAATAATCTTAGAATCTGTGAATAAATGCAAAAGACTGACCTAACTGAGGAACGAGGTCCTTGGTTGTCACCAATTGAATTCTGGACTGTCGTTTCTTGTATCATCAACTAACAATAAAATAAATACAAATTTCTAGGTAGATTCAGGACTGCAAATCACTTATCTTTATTTATTGTTCAATCAACTCAACTCTCTTTTTCGAAGATATCTTATTTTTACAGGCTCCTGAATATGGAGCATATTTTTAAGACTAACTATAGCTACTAAATATTTAATTGGATAACTAATTGATTACTTTGCCATACAAATTTCAGCCAATGTATTTACTAAGATACTATTATTACTATTCAACATTTTATTCTATATATGTACGTTCTTCACACCAGATTCCAAGTAATATTATTATTAGTATAATCTAATTACATTCCCATTAAGTTGAATTATCGATAAGTTTGCAACGATCAAAAGTCCCTCCTCGAAAAATACAGTCTTTATGAAACTCAGCGTGAGTAAAATTCCCCCCTTGGAAGGTGCAGGGTTTCTGAAATAGAACATGGTCGAACCTGCCCCCTTGGAAGCTACATGGTCCCGTGAATTTACAAACATCAAATACACCCCCTTTGAACTCACACTTATTTTCAAACTGGCTCTGGTCGAATGAGCCACCGTTAAATGAACAAGTATCAATTGACCCACCAGTAATTGAACCACCCTGCAGGAGACAGTTCTTAATTGAGCAATTCTTCAGTGAACATTTTGAGAAAATACAATTTTCAAATGACTTGTTGCGAAACGTGCAGGAGACAAATGAGCGATTTGTGAAGACAAGGTTTATTCTAGGAGCAGGAACAGTTGAGTCAGGTGCCGGTGTCGGTTCATCAGGTGGTTCTTGTCCCACTCTAGAAGTTGATGCACTGTTCACTTCTCCTTCGTCAGCGGGGTTTGGGAGGGTTGGGTTGCTTTGGTTGAGGTTGATGTCCAGTTCTTTCATTTCAAAAACTGGAGCAATTGAGTCAGGTGCCGGTGTCGGTTCATCAGGTGGAGGTGCTTGTCCCACTCTAGAAGTTGATGCACTGTCCACTTCTCCTTCGTCAGCGGGGTTTGGGAGGGTTGGGTTGCTTTGGTTGCTTTGGTTGAGGTTGATGTCCAGTTCTTCCATTTCAAGAACTGTAGTAATAAAAAATCATTGAATCAGCGGCTGCGTAAGTAGAACCATTAGTATAGATAGCTTTGAGTTACGTGACAATTGTTAATTAATTAGCTTACATTCAAAGCTACTAAAATTGCTATGGATGGGTCCTTGATCGTCACTTCCTTCTGCCATTGTGGGCACCTTCAATTTTAAAATATATACTGATTTTAATTTAATTGTCATTGCAGTACTGAGCTGTCAGCATCACAAGCTCGCAATCAACTTCCGTAACTGGTAAAACGGGAAAGTAAATTTTAAAAAAATACCAACCTAAAACAACGCCTTTGTTATTCCTGGGGTACTCTCGTCAACGCTAATGGACAGTGAATATCTCAGATACTGGATTGACGGATATTTTGATGGATATTTTGATATTAATTAGAAATCGCACGTATTTAAATTGTCATTAAAATAAAAGTTTTTGGGTTTCAGAAAAGTAAAAAAAAGTAATCTAGATCCTAAATATTGGTCCTTGCAGCTTCCAAAACCTTCCTATTTGTTGGCCAAACCAGTTGTGTTCAATGGAGAAGGAAGACGGATGGTACTATTCCGTAAGAAAGAATAAAAATATGAATATATTGCTTATCACTGTCTCTGTCTCCTAATTCTGAAAACAGCTAAGTGCATCCTGTATAAAATCATGAGTTCCATATAACTCAACTCAGCACTCATTCCCTACCCATATATATGGAATAGGGACATTGAACTGGCTGAACTGGCTAAATAGCTCACCCGCTTCTAGACGGGATTTGATTGTTAGGTCTTAATTGAAGCCACTTACTAAAACCTAAAAGAAATGTCATTTATGATAAATAAGACATCCTTCGTCGCATTTTTTTATCACAGGCTGATCCACAAAAGTTAGCTGTAGGTTAGGCTGCAGGTATAGTTGTAGTATGACATGACTTTTCTTGTTTTAATAGAAATTCCTTACGACAGTGATAGAAATGGTAGAATCTCTTATTGTCATGGTAATATGTATTTGTTTCAATACAGAACGGAGCTATTACCTTATAAAGTTACTCACAGTACCACCCTGGCAACTTTAAAGTTGATAAGCCAACCGTAGGCTTATGCTACAGCCTTTCATTTGAATTTTACAACAGACCAGTCAAACCATTCAAGTTATTATAAGTAAGTATGTAGATTTTGTACTTTGATTTCCATGATGTATGTTTCATCACTGTCAGTTATATTTAGGAATCTTTGATTAGAAGTGCAAAACATTAGTTTTCATGATTTAAGTAATAAAAGGGGTATCCTATCGACTTGCGTTCCAGCCGGGCTACAAAAACAAAGGGGAAAGAAACAACACGGGGAAGCGGGGATAAATGGAGAAGATTCCGGTTCCTCCTACAGGAAGTTTTTAAAAAAACTGAAACTTTTTTCAACGAGCGCTGCTTCAATATCATGTAATTCGATAGGAAGCAAAAGCTCATTGATACCAGATAATGTTCCAAACGAAATAAGGCATGACAAGAATTGCTTAATTTATACAATTGCTAGCCATATAGCTAAAACGGTGGCTGTTAGAACTTCAAAGGGGGGAACCAACTGGCAGGAAGGAAACGAGATCGAATTCTATCTGTCCCCATTATAGATATAAGTTCTTATCAAGTTACCCGGAACTCATTCCGAATTCCCAAGAACTTAATATGAATTTACTCATTTATGCAGCCCTATTTGCAATTCACCTACAATTATGACTCCAGGAAACTTCTATATACTCATTAAAGTTTTCGCTGGAAACTGGCTTTTGTGTCTCATGACCATCATCAGCATCATCCATTGTGCAAACAAAAGGCTGTCGAGAAAGTGCCTATTGTATCATTCATATCATATCATAGCAAGTTGCCCACGGCGTAAAATGTACCTAGCGCAAAGGTGCTTACAACTATTTACTTTATATCTTTACACACTTGTCTTTGTCATTTCCTCTGGAAGAGTCACATAAGATAAGCTATAAGGCTGATAAGTGCCTATATAGGTATATAAACATTAGCAGTTAAGAACGCTAGTTTTTCCTACCATCCGTCCATTCGAAGTATTTCCATGGAGAAACTCAGCTAGGGCTTACACTTCTTTTATGTTTTTTTTTCCCTCTCCACTTTCTCTCCTTCCCTTCTTGTCAGTCTGATGCTGAATGTCGGAGAGTTTTGAAAAGTTTCTGGGTTTTAATTTGCATACAACTCGGCTTATTTGTAAATGAGAGTAAAGCGACGCAAACTTTGGAGTGAATTCGTCCTTTATATTTTCCCCTCAACTCGAGCTGCTTTTCTTTCTCCTTTTAAAGCTCTGCTGTCGGCACAGTTTCACTTGAAGAAAGACACTATATAATGGAGGAGATTAGGTAAGAATCAGATATGATTTGAATCTTCAAGAAAGTCATGGATGAGAGGCCTCTTGTTCTGATAAGAATATTATCAAAATTGTCAGCGTGGGAAAAGAGTCGGTACTTGATTGTTAATTGGAGTTGAAGTAGTTTGAGTGCATGTCTTCCCAATAATTAATATTATGTATTATTTGCTGATCTCAAAATATTTGTTTTAAATAACTTATTTTAACCGTATAGATTTGTTCCTAACCGTAAGGGGCTGCTGACTTGGCAAATCTGTTTTGTACCTTATCAATCTGCACATGTACAAATGGATAACTATCTACTAATTAATTAAACTAGCGCATGGAGCTTCTTTCTCAAAAAGCTTACAGTTTGCGTTCTAGTGATTCGACAGACTTCACATCATTTGCAAAGTCAATCAACTTTACAAGTCCATTACCAAGCTATTATGTAGAATGCCTACACTTTCCTGGAAAACTAGTCATGTTACATGTGAGAATCTATGTTGAATATATTTGGGAGTTTGTAGTTTCATCAGTTTGCTTGAAGACTTTGTTCACTCACTATTCATGTTGTCACTGTTTCTACTCGAATAAAAATAGTTATCGGGATAAAACTGACTACTTTCCCAAAAGCACTTTTCAATGAACCAGTCAATTTATGTAGCTAATAATATATGTATTATGTATTTCAAAGTGTAACCGTAACAGTTCTCAACTTTTTTCCTTCTGCTTTTGTCCCCACAGTTCGAAAACAGGCATAAAAAGCATATGAATAGTGGCATAATGGTCATACTTTCACCCAACTCCTATACACTTTTACTTTTTAATTACGAGCGAGTTTCAGACTTGTGTCAAGACGAATGCAAACATTGGAAACAAGTTATTTAGCGTGTTGGAAAAACAACTAGCTCAAGAAATGGAGGGAGCTATCCCTCTCGTTTCGATTGACTTTTCTATTTATGGTATTCATATACGAAAACCATAAGAAAACCATCAGGTACAAGCTATGCATTGCCTACTTTCTCCTTTCATTGGCTCCTTTCCCTTTTGTTCCAAATTTCAACAGGCATTAACAAAGTTGCAAAATGTTAGTGATAAGTAGTATCATTCAAACTATTATTGGGTCTGGCTAAAAAGTGGGTTGATGATGAGCGGAAAACAAAAGGGCCTTGGTTTCTCGAATCCTTAGAAAATTGTAGTGAAATGTAAAAATAATCGATTTGTTCCCTTGAATTTACTACTTTCCTCCGTTTTCCCCCGACATGAAAGAGCGTGGTGGAGCGAGAGAAACGGAAAAGGAAAACGTATTCAGCAAACGGCTTTCCATTTTTCATTTGTCGTCTCTCACGACAAGATCCCAAAGTAAATGGTGGAAGCGTACAGCAAAACACTCAAACATCGTCATCACCATCATCACATCCGACGACCTGGCATGGCACACAGATATGGACTATGCTGCTGTTGTGGAGTAATACGAATAAAAGAATGACTTAGGTGCATTTTATCCCATTTCCACCAGCTCCAAATATAACACGACGATCCAATGATGACGGTGATGATGATCATGATGGCAAGTCTTGAAAACATTAGTAAAGAAGTGCCATCGCCATCCCGTGCCATTCTTGAATGGATTGGGAACGGGGGTAAAAACTCACATTATCAGTTCAAGTCCTTCCTTTTCTCTCTGGAGTTGGAGGAGTCGACGACGATTCAATGATGATCATGATGATTGCGATGGTGACATGCGACAGAGCATAAACGATTTCCCCATCACCATCTCCCATCTACTGACACGTGATACGAAATTTTGTCATCGACATATTAGTAAACGAGCGGAGTGAGAACATGCACGTATTCAGGGATCGACCGAGTGGGGGTTGACTGACAAGAAAATTTTATTTGGAAAATGTGTCAATAAAGAATGATTTCTTTCCCTCTTTCCGCTTCCCCAATCTTTTCCCCATCTCCGCCTAAGCTTTGTAGTAAAAGGGTCTTACGTTCTCTGCCTATATGAAAGGCCCATTTCTTCAGTCCCCTTTCAACAAGATTTACTTCTGATTTCATTTTCTGATAACTACAGCGTCTAATCCTGGGTAGATTCAAGATGTGCAATGGTTGCGTAGCCCGTTTCTAGACTGGGCGATGATCCCGCTCCCCGATATAATTTATTTCTTGATGATTCCGCTGACATTACCCATTATCATCCTCATGGCATCCATCCCCATCTCAATCTTCCATTCATGATGATGATGACGATACGAGATGACTCTGATGAAATACATTATGCATGCTCCATCTTACATCCTACCATATTTCGGTTTTGCTCTGAGGATGGCCACATTATTAAAAGTATTATAATGTTAAGTAGAGCGGCTCATTTGGAGGGATTCTTTTTGCATGCTTTTTCCATTTTCGAGTGTAGCCGCTCACTATAAAGTTTAGGGTCAGGGGATTACACCTAATATACCCTTGTCCTTTTCTCCTCTTCATTTTTAAAGTGGGAGTGGAGAGTGGCTTATACTTTTTGTTGCAATGTGGTGACAAGGACGGTGAACCACTCACTTTACTTAAACCATGTGGAAAGACATTTACTGCGAAAATGACTTCAATAACCGTTCCCGTCAGATTACGAAACATCGTGTCAAAAGCCGCTCCACCGTGGATATTGAATGGGGTAGAAAGTCGGTGGAGGGACCTGAAGAAATGGAGGAGCATATATCAGCCCATATACACAACTCATTCCTCCTACATATCCTCCTCTGACTACACTTTATCCCATGCCATATTAATACCTACCTACTTTGTGATTTATGTTTAATCTGGGAGTTGCAAGGACGCTCCACCATTTTCCTTCTCACTTTCTCAGATTGTTGTTCGTGTTCCTTTTCAAAGTTAGTTTTCAGGGGGAGAGGCCAGATCCCTGCTATTTATACCTGTTTCATTGCTTTACAGCTTACTAATTTTCTTAAAAACTTTTCCCAGAAGTTTGTCCTTGTTTGTATCCCCCTAATGATCCAGAGCTCTTTTGTTTTCTGAGGGGGATTGCATAACTGAAAATTTCTTGGGTTGATTATCATTGTTTTTATTAACCAAGTTGGATCTTGGGCTGGAAGTGGAATCGTAATTATTTTGTCATTCTCAAAGTGCTCCACTCCCGGGCCAAACTTCAACTTTACTACTGCATCTCTAACCAAGTAGACGGAAAAGAGGGAAATGTTATCATATCCGTATCTTGGTTGCAACTTTAGATTTTAGATACGGGAAAAAAGATATTCGATATGTTGTCTATTTTTTAAAAAAAATCTATCCCCTTTCCTATGTAACTGAATCTGAAGTTATGAATATATCATTCCAGGTCATCATTGTTTCTTGATGCATTAACCGATTTTGTTTCTAAAAAACGGTCTTGGCATAGTATTCCAAGTATTAATCTCTCCCCACTTTTCAAGCAGGCTCAACTTGCATCTCCAATTTGAATCAAATTCCAAATAGCTCAATACCTATCGCATCTACCCTTCCAACTTGTAATCCATTACTGGGTATAATTATATTAGACCATGGAACCCAACCTTTTGATGCTCAACAGAGGAAACAGGAAATACGATTATCCCTTCACCTTTATTTTTCGACTCCATTTAATGCATACCTAATCTACTTTCCGTCCCCACTTAACCTCTTGTAAATCATTTGAGGATCAAGGATAGCGGAGAACTTGTGAAAGTAAACATTAAGTTGGGGGTAAGAATAATAAAACGTAACGCCTGTCCTGGACTGGTTCTCCCTCCAAAAAAAAACTTGTAACATTTAAAATGCATATTAGTTTTCCACCAGTTATTCATGCAAACTCTTCCTCCTTTTTTCTCCTCCTTTTCCTGATGTAAACCTTTGAAGGTGGTGGTAGTGGCTAGTAAGAAGTAACTCATTTTTTTTCTTCTTTGAGTGCTAACAAGAAAAAGCTGGAAGACAGAGGATTTTTTTTTCTTCTCCGACCGACTATCCATCTCTCTCTTTCTCTCTCATTCCCTCCCTCCTCACCTTCACTATTTCTTTCTGTTCCTAGTTCTCACATCTGAGGAGGGAAAAAACTTGTCGTATACGTATTTACGATACGTACATTATGAAAGTAGATTTTCTCCCTTTTTCCTTTGTAGTCAGAGAGAATTCTAATGCTACACATCTTTTTTTTCTTCTTTCCCCACTAAAGCTGGCACTGCCAACTTGTCCACATCCTCACTTTAGGGCATTGTATTATATTCTTATTACAAGTAGGGAAATATGTTCTCTCCGGCCGTTAGTCTTCCTTTTCTGTTTACATACCCAATATTTCTTATTGCTTTCTCCCAAGGAAAGACTTTGCTTTGGCTGGCTGCAAGAACTCCTCTTGGCTTTCCATACAATTGTTAGTGAAGTATGCGTGTGTCTTTTCCTCGCCTTTTTTTACTCCAAATCCTGTGCAGGTCCGAGGTCCCTTGTTTGATGTATTCAGCTTTATAGCTCATTCCATACCTATGTCTATTGCATATTGTAGGTCTCTGTTTTCCTCCTACTTACTTACATATTCCACGAATGCAACTCTACACGGCAGCAGGGAATTTTTCACATGACAAAGTCTCCGCTTTCACTATACTTTGTTTTCTCGGCTTCCATATTCTTTTCGGTATAAGTAGAAGGAAATACGAGAATTTCAGAGCCTTACATAATACTAGATTTTTGCCTCATCTTATAATGGTATGAGAGAGTATTCCTGTAGTTGGATATGTGAAACAAAAAGAGAACATGACTGTTACACACTCTTCCCGCTCCTCTTCTACATAAATCCCGATTGGGGAGAAAGGAGGGAAAACCAATACATTTCCTCCTGTATGGGATTAGCCATTTGAGTCACTCAATCCAATAAATGCTATGTAACCAAAGGAGAAAGCAAGTGAGCTTGAAGATGGAGCGTCTCCGCGCAAAAAACAACACTGCTTATGCATCTATGGCTCCCATCTTCCAAGGCAATAACAAACAGCAACTTCTTACAATCAGGAATAGAAGGAAATGCCCTGGGAGGAAAGCCGTTGGGTTCTCAAGGCTCTGTGATAGTGAAGGGGGTAACGCGGGACCATATCATTATTATTATTACTATATTAGTTTGCATTAGTATAAGAAAGGGACGGGGACCTTCTCAATTTTGTTGACATTTCTTGTTTATTCAACGTATTTTCTGATGGCATGTATCCATCCCATCCCTATGCATACTTTATGGAAGGAAGGAAATGTGTTGGCTTTCTGCTACATTTATTTCCCTTCTCGAACCAGCTGAACGTTTTCCATGGGAATGTGGCATAGGCCTAGCTGGAGCAAGCCTATAGGGCCCAGAACTACCAATACTCCTATAAGGGACATATGGACTCAAGTGTCAAGCTTTATGTTTATGGTGGTTTGTACGAACACGTCTTCAATTTATCGAAAGATCTCATTGAGAAGTGTCCTTCGTTTTCCTTCTGTGTTTTATATATGTGCCATGAAATAGAATATATTTTTATTCTCCCTTTTTTTCTGCACAGTTTTTCCGTTGTTTTATTTCTCCCCTGTTTCGGCACCCAAGCGGAAAAAATCCTTTGGTCTCCCAGGCTGGGAAAAAAGGGCTGAATGATGTATGTAAAGAAGGGAGGGATAACATATTCCAAGTTTTTAGTTTTGTCTGTCGACCCCAGCAACCAAAACAAACATGTTTCTCTGAATGGGTGTATAAATTCCGAGGAGCGTTTTATGTCATGTCACAGAAGGTGGATGTGTGCGTCTATTGTGAATATTGTGACTGCGTGGATATGCATATTTGCTCATGCTTGGCCCCATTGTGTGAGAGTGAATGCATTAGCGGAAATGTCTCAAAATTAAAGTTTACTTTGGCAGAAAGGAGCAGCAGTGAAAAACGAAACGCGGAGGAGCAGAGCATAAGTGGACAATTCTGTTATTCAACTTTGTTGCTCTTTCTCCAGGCCTCTGTCTGGTTTCACCACACTTTGAGATATAATACATTAATAATGGGGAGGCATGAGAAGCATTGTACTTCCCTTATGAAATATTATGATGAAATTTCATATTAGAGCACATTTATTTATCCATGCACGACACAATACAACATTTATGAATTGCGTTGCTCCAAGTCAACACATTTTACCGCAAAGGCCGTATACATCAAGTGAGGAGAAGCCTGGGAGTATTTATCCTCCCAATCCAGAGATCCCTCCTTACCCTATGCGTCCCGATGTTTGTCCCGTATAAGTAGAAGCAAAAGTAGCACCTTTGCACTCCTTTCACATACTATCATCTAATGCCTGTAGTCTCTGCCATCATCAAATCTAGTGTAAATTGCATCCCCCCATTTCCAATTCTAGTCCCACTCCCAAGAAATCGTTCCGATTGATCCACGTGCTAAGCTTGTGCTCCCACAGAGTCTTCTGCAAATAGATAGAAAACAGACAGCATCGCATCGCTTTCACCAGGAACGGTGAAAGCAATACCATATGCCATAGTCATGTGTTATTCCTTACCTTGTGTCATCATCTTGTCTTCTATGAGCTTTTAGTGCCTTTTCCATCCCATTTTCCATCTTAATTCGAGCTCTTTCCACGGAAGAGTATGCAAATAGTTCCAAGAAGCGCTACTTAATAATGCTGAAGTGGTTTACCGTGGGCTTCTTCCTTCCACCTTCCTTTTTTCAGTGAGTAAACTAATTTACTTAACGTAATGAAATGAGTAGTACAAGCACCTCATATGCATATATTTGTATGACATTTGCGATTTATAAGTCAAAGGAATGATTGCACACGCAACTTTCACTTTTTTGTACTTATTTTATGCTTCCACATTTATTTCATATTTTAATCCGTATCATTATTTTCTTTCTCTGTAATTATTTTACTTTGTCATTATAAATCTTATTTATCTTCTTTCACATATTCTCCTCGTATGTATATATTATATAGATATGACTAAACAGCTGGCTACTTTCTTAAAGATAATTCATTTTTTTAATATTGTTCCAGAGATTATGATTATAGTATAATATACTTCATAATAGTATTATTATCTTACACTTAAGTATGAAATTTTTGTTTACAGCGCAATTATTAAATCTAGAATTTCGAGTACGCAAATTTACTCCATATTTTTCAGTTTTCTTTACATCATCAGTGTATTACATCACTTGCAATACAATATAAATGTTTTTCTCTCTAAAAGTAAGTTTTTTTTTATTAACAATTTGATTTACATCATGGTGAGCATTCATTTACAACACACGACTTTTTCTATGGTAATGCAATGGTCTCCCACCTCCATAGTTTTCAAGCAGTTCCTTAAAAAAAACTCCTTACCATACAGATGCATTTTTAACCGTTTTTTACAATTCACGTCGTATCCAGCGTAGTTAAGTTGATTTATAGTCGGCCGGAAGTATTCCAGCCCATTACAACGGATCCGCTTGATAACTTGGGAGTTATTAGGTCTTCATATAGCTTGGATAATGTTCCAGCCATTCGCCTCCGTGAGCGGTTTTATGGGAGTGAGGTTTAATTTAAATATTAATTTTTCAAATATTCTTCAACCGACCGACGATGCTTTTTGGAAATCTCATGAGAGGGAATTAGAATTGACAAATTTGAGGCTAAAATTGACCGAATAAGTAAGAAATGCGTTTTTTTTGTTACTTATGCGGTCTTTGATATTTTAGGAAATCGACTGTTGAAAAATGTTTGAAAAATTAATAATTCTATTAAACTCCCAGAAAACTGCTCGTGAAGACGAATGACTGGAACGTTATCTAAGTTCTATGAAGACCTATAATATTTCGCAAGTTATCAGGAGGATCCGTTGAAATGAGTTAGAATACTTCCCTCATTATGGTAATGCCTTGTTATTTAGTAGATATTTTCCCAACTGTTATAGAGCACCAGTTAACCTTTTTCTAGCTTCCCCTCCCTAAAAAATACTTACATAAACTGGGTAGTTTGTAGTATAAAAATCTAGAGTTAACCCCGATATTCTTTCCTTACTCAGTTTTTGGCCTCTCAGGATGCATAGTCCATTATTAAATTGTAATTAGTGGTTAGTACAGATGATAACTTAGCTTTGATAGCTTATGCTTATGTTATATTTACAGACTTGTAATGCAACGTTATCAGTTGTGACACAATTTTGTTGCCTTTTTGACGTCTATATCGCTCATTAGCTTAATCGAATTAGTACTTTATGCTCTTCTAATTTGGAATGGACAAGTACCTGAATCAATAGTTTATTTGACTGCACCTTTGTATTTACAACCGGTTTTATTATTGAAAACTGATGTTGAAATGCTAAATTCGGTTAAAAAATCAACTGCGTATCGTGAACCAACTTGATCGTATATTATGTACCTTCCCACCACGCAAAACATCAAGCCAATGGTGATAATTCCCACTTTCAGCACAACTCAAAAGCATTAAATAGCATTACTTTTCGGCATAAGTTGCCAAACACTTTTCCGCGAAATATTTGCCAATGAATTTGAAAAGGTAGAAAAGCAGATTAAGTCGTAGCTTAAATTCCATGGACTTGTTGGTACTGACAGGCTGAAGTCGGAACTAACACATGTGTCGGTTAACTAAGCCAAACTTTCTGCAATTGTTCAGATATTCCCATTAATTCTTCCACGAGGCTCACTCCCTTCCTAGGAAAATAATCAATTAATTTAAGTAGGTTGTTATTTCTTTCCCAGAAAATTCAATACTTCCGCGCTTTAAGCAAATGAGATCCAAACTTCCAGTTGCTTTCTCCTCCGTACAAATAACGGTATTCTATGTAAGGTATAACTAAAATTTACATGGAAAATGTACATAATATACATACATGCAGACCATTAGCCGTTCACGAATCGCCAGCAGTCTCCGTAAACCGTAAATAATGACGGAATCCGATTTCCGCATTTTGAGCTTGATTTTAGTTTAAAGTAGTTTACAGTAATATGATAGATGATAGCATTGGATATACGACGCAATAAAAGAAGACTCAAGTCAAATGTCAGGTATTTAATCACT
Source organism: Lepidocyrtus paradoxus (assembly GCA_034696885.1). Lineage (NCBI taxonomy): Eukaryota > Metazoa > Arthropoda > Collembola > Entomobryomorpha > Entomobryidae > Lepidocyrtus > Lepidocyrtus paradoxus. The sequence continues at coordinate 32,539 of JAQGAH010000328.1, read as the reverse complement.
TCAAAAGAATTTCATTTTATTTTTGGCGTCCTATAATTATCTCAACTCACCCCTTAACAGTATCATATATATTATTGTTATTATTATTTTACCTACCACCACATTTCTCATAGCACTACGTTATGAAGATTCACGATTCATTTTCTATCTGTTGGACAACTGTTTCCATAGTTAATATTATGTACAATTTAGTTCCCCATAGTTAAGTACTCTTAGGCTTAATATGATTGTAGCGATGTATCCGTCTCATCCTTAAATAGTCCATTCTACATTAACTCTGATTTTAGCTAAAAATTATCCTTTTGTACGACTACCATAGTATATATGTACCACTTTCTCAATGTCCGATAGGTTTTTCTTCTTTTACTTTTAAGTCAGTAGAAAACTGTAAATATAATCCTTCTTCTCTTATATTCTTGATCCTTGAAGTATGTGCTAAATATTTGTGCAATTTAATACTCTCCCAAGTATACAGCTTGGGCAGAGATATCAATTCTGGTTTTTTTTTTGGGAAGCCTTATTTACGTAATGGAGCAAGTATTACAGATAGACTGCTAGGAGGACTTAGATATAGTTTGGGTCATATAAGTATATTTATAGATCCTTAGCGGAACTCGAGTAAGATGAGCATTATTTTATGCGAAACAAAATTATCTTCTTTGGAATCCCTAATCATATATCAATTATCATGTTCCATGTAGTTAGGATTGGAATCACCATTATCCAAATATGAGTATATGATAGTTACTATGCAATATTTTTTTGCATTCTCTATAATATATATTATATGCTATTATGATTTTTTGCCTTATAATTCCTTCTCTACATTTAATATGGCTCTCATTTCTACCACTGTACTGAAATATAATTATGTCTAACTCATTTTCTTCTATGTCAAAAAATGTTTACGGTCCCGATGTCAATTGTATGCGCATTACGCCACGCACACGGTGCGGAGTGGAAAGGTATCTGCCCCAAAAGACATTTTTTCTTAATATTCCGGAGAAAAAAGCAAAATCTCTCAGACATTTTCCATTACAAAAGAAGATTATTATTTTCCCTTCTAAATGATTTGTAGTAGGTACTCGATATTAAAAGTTGGTCATTTCAAGCAAAAAAAAAGTATTCCGGTCGGGTAATAACTTCCTACAAGCTGGATGACTCTGTCTAGGGAAAAAAATAGCCAATTTACATATTATCATCTTCAACTCAGCCTCTTCACCACAAATATAGGAAACAGGAAAGTAGTAACGGAGAGGAAGTTGAAAACACTATTAGGATGGTAATGAATGAGCTAAACAATACTTTTTTATGTGTCCATGCCCACTCATCTAGAACTGTAATGGGCGCTACAGACAAGACAGGATAATAACGACAGTGCCGATCTGCTCACCACGGCCAGCTCTGTTTTGGAGGGGAGAGGGGAGAAATGGGGCCCGAACTAATATAATAGTAAAAAATGGGATAATTATAATGACGATGATGATAATATGTATGCCGTCCATGGAGCAATGCTAGGCTCAGAGTGGGAGCTTGATAATGATAAGTGAGCAGCTCCTTATTTAATGGAGAAGCTCCCCTAATAAATCCCAATAAGGAGACAGAGCCCAGTCTCCTACAAATCACACCTAACTGGGGCATATCCCATTTCCCCCATCTGATGATGAATCATAACGACGCAAGAATTTGCTCAAGTGTATAACAACAATCTCATAACTCTCTATAACAATACGGGAACGACTTTCCCTTGAGTTAGTGTACAAGTAGACTGGGTAGCCGAATAACTATTGCTCCACTGCACTCCCCTCTCGCCACTGGGCTGGAAGTGAAGGGAAAAGGGGGGAAATAAAAATTACTATTTTATGGACATTAAATGGTTAGAGGAGAGCTGGGCAGCATTTGTTGCAAGTGAAAGCTGTCATAACCGAGTCACACAATTGCTTTTTATAAACTACAATAACAATAATAATGATGATGATGGGAGAAGATACAATACATACCGAGAGAGGAGTTCCTTTCTTGAAAATAAAAATAAGAATGGTGTGGGGAGGAGGATGATGATGATGTTGATATTTTGTCTAGCAGAGGAAGACGCTCGATGATGATGATGATGATGATGATGATCAGAATCGGACTTGTTCTTGCATACATAGCCATATTGTATAGAGTCGAGTGGGTTGGGTAAGTGACGGAAGAAGTGGAGAGGTGTTTTTGTCCACACTCTGAATGGAGTTTTATAGGGAGATAAGTGGGACATAAAGTAAACAAGCATAAGAATAAGAGAAATGGAAGGGAAAGAATGGAGAAAGCAGAGGAGAGGGATAGAAAGTAGGGGAAACGTTTCGCAAAAAGCGTTCATGTACCGAGATGATGTTGATGATCGGGATGATGATAATGATGATGATGGTCACTATGGCTGTCTGCTATCGACGAGCGGGGGAAACACTAAGGACAATATGTGGGCTGTAAAAAAACAGTTGCTGGAAATACTTTCTCCTTCTTCTTTACAGATGATGGTGACGGTGGTGATGGTGTTACACGAGTTTTCTTTCTTCTTCAAGGAATTGGTGGAATGGAGTGTAAATATAAATAACAACGACGCAAGATGGCTATTGGAGGCCTCGGCGTACCGATGCTCGAGAGCCAGAGATTTCTGAATACTTTTTGTCAATGGGCACCCTGTCATCGTAAAGGGATGGAGCTTGAAGGATAATTCCTGCCGTGCCCACCAGCACTGCCAGCGTAAATATCCATAGGAATAGACGATCAAGTACCATGGCGACGTACTTCCAATCTTCCTTCACCTGAATGGACAGGAAAAAATTCGTTAAGGTGGACTATTTTTTTCTATATAATGGGAGCGTTGTGAAGGATATTATGGGTCACTGGATATATGATTACGAGAGAAGTAACTTTTGTTTGCATTTCAGTTGAATCATAGTATCTGTTTTTATTGGATATGAACCGGATTTTTAAACATGCCATGACTGTTTTCTCCTTTTTGATGAAAGAAGTGTAAAGATTTTCTACAAACTTGGGTTTCCTTTCAGCTGAATTTTGGTTTTTCATAAATTGTAAAACTGAATACTTAAAGGAAAGAAAGTCCTACCTCAACATTCTACCTAACACGTTCTTTTTAAATGAGAGGAGGTGAGTGAAAGCTTTTGAAATGGTAATTTCTTTATTATAGCTATAACCAGACCTGGGCGGACTGAAGTCTATTTAGTGCGGTCCAAGTATCAGTTCTTGATCGGTACTTTGAAGTTTGGGTGGATTGAACTACGAGTACTGGTGTAGAATAGCGCAAAATGTAGGAAAAGGAATGGATTTCCTGGGCCTGGTGGATTTATTAATGTACCTTATATAAAGGACCGAAGAACAACTCACTTCATAATTCCTTGTATGACATAAAATTTGAGTCTATTTACTTCAAATTTGGCTAAAAATTAAATGACTTGGACTTGGAACCCAGGGGTCACATGACCCGGACTTGGACCGGCACCGTGTATTATCGCAAACTTTGATACTGCCCAGCTCTGGCTACGCAGAATTACAATAGGGAAGCCTTATAGAAATCTGCTGGTCTGAACTAGCTTAAAAGAATAAACATTATGAGAGTATAGCCTAGCCAGATTTCATTCATAGATCCATAGTTGACCGTCCAAGGCATAAATGAATATTCATATAAAGTGCCTCCTTTTGCAGAAAAGCTTAAATCGTTATGCCTCCTCTTAAACTTACTTTCTGGTTGGTGAGATGCGTTGAAAGGATGAAAAAAAACCTAAATTTTAGCCAACCCTTTTGTATACTTATATCCTCTCATTTACTTTTAGTCTTCCATAAAGGGAGCTCGATAATATTTTGGCTAAAACGTAAGATTACTACTAAAAGGAGCTGGTAAATGTTGCAACCTATCAGGATGAATAATTCAGCGTTATTTTTTGGAACCCCTATCTGGCTAAACTGGCAGAGCGTAATGACGCTCCTATTGACGCTTAATGGCACTGTGTGGTTGCTCCTAACAAGAGGGAAGATAAGTTCACGAGTCTCTTCTGGGCGATAAGTGCACACACATACTCACTTCATTGCAAACATAAAATAAAAAGTGCTCACTTCATCTACACACTCCTCGGCCTTTTAAAACAGCTAAAGACAAAGGAATGGAGGGAGCGCGAGAGTGCATCCTCTCAACTCAAGGAACTTTCCCTTATCGCTGCTATCCCCTCCACTTCCCAAAAGTGAGTTAAGAAAAGCCTGTTATAAAACAACACACACTTCTTTCCAAGAAGTGAGTAAATCCTCCAATTTTCTCTTTACATAATGCATGCATGTAGCAATATTTTTGGGGATGGTGTGTAGTGCATACATAGAATTATTTATAAAGTTTTCCCCACAAAACAAGATCAACTTATTTGTTGGAGTGGATTCCAGCGCCAAGAAATATTCCTCTTAAGCGACGGCCTTACAAGGGATACCCAAGTAAAACTCTCATTTCCTAATGGACAGTTATAAAAAAAGGTATTGGATGAGGACGGGAGATAATCAGGGGGAACGCTCGATACAATTTGGTGTAAATGGATAAGTACTAAAGCTGTTGTGATGATGGAGCTCGCTCGTTCGTGGGCAAATAATGCATAGATAGGGAAGGAGCACAATGCAAAATGAGCGAAATGTAGGGAGTTGGACAGCCATAATGAGTTTTTAAAGGGAGCTATGTCTTCGTGTGTGAATTTACGATGAGCACGTTTCGGATTATCAAAATGATCTCTTACTTTAGTTGAGTCTTCTTGGATACGGGTGTGCCTGGCAATGAAGCGAACACCAGCACAGGCACGATGGACATGAAGATCCTGGACGCAACTGCGATTAGAGCAAGGAATTGTGGTTTTAGGAATGAGCGGCGATGGCAATGGCAAACTGTCATCTGGGAGCCAACTTTCCGTAGAGCCATCATGACTATGGTATCCTCCGCCGTGAAGGCGACACCCTGCACTCCCGTCTGCCATCCTACTTGACATTCGGAAAAGTGGGAAAAATACCCGATACCAAGTTCAGATTGGGAGCACTTCAAAAATTGTTATAACCAACATTATAAGCGAAATGGGATATGGGATTGTGTCATTATATAAGAGAGATTTTTGTTGGGATCTGCCACAATCTTCCATCTATCTTCTTCTCCATCCGTTGATCTCGACCGTAAATCGAATTTATCCTCAGCAACCTGAACAAGCTCGTCTGCCGTCAGCCGTTCTCTTCATATTATTTTTCATCGTTGGCTCATTTTTCATTTCACTCTCAACCAGGGCTGGTTGTTTTTAGCTTTTACCATTATTTATTTAAGTCCCTTAAAAGTCGTCTACAAGTTTTGTAAAATAACGAGCCAGCTCTTATACGTTCCAGTTTTTGGCTCAAAATAAGAGAAACTACATGTCCCTGTGGTTTCTTACCCTGGAAAACAAAAACTTTTGAGCATTTTCTTCCTGCTTCCAGTAAACCAGTCATAATTTCTTATTTATAACACATTAATGTCCACACATACACGCATATCTATTTTTCCTGGTTGTATGTATTTATATGAAAGTAAAAGGAATAAAAGAAATGTCAAGTCCAATTGTCAGAGAGGAAAGTGACATGGAATGTTATTTGTCAGAGGCTTCATGGAAGTCCCAAACTCTCTTATATAAGTATAGTACCTTAAGGTACAATCCACATCTCCCATTCTGCTTATTTTGTTTTTTGAATATTTTCTTTCTCTTCCAGAGGACATCCTACTTAAATATTATAAAGCTAGACAAAAAGTTATACGAGTGGGATGATACTGTTTGGAGCTCATGATGGTATACCTTCTGAGACAGGCTTCCAAGGGTGATTGAGATCGTGGTGGGATTTCATTGGGGTTCTCTTCTTGCCAAAAACTATCTCCATGATGAAAGCCAGAGTTGTTGGCAGTTCGGATCATCAGTACACTCTCCTTCCACTTGCTCCTAGAAAAAGGGAACGACATCCGAGAAACATGAAATGGGAATAAATGAATGTTGTTCCGCCTCCTTTACATCAACAACATGGAATGAGCGATCACATCATGCTTGACATGCAAATCAAACTATATGACAGAAAGAAAGGGTATAGTTTTATATTAAAAAATGTAAATATTATTACTCAGCTCACAGTAGTTATAATGGAAAAGCCATTGTTTGCATTGCATAATCATCAATATCAACATCAATACTAAACAAGCAGTGCAATGATAGGAGTGAAAACCACATCTCAAACTCATCATTGTCCGTCGTTTACAACCCAATTTTCAGGCCCATTCATGTGTAAATCCGCCACGTAATTTTTCCCCGGATCAATTGTAGGCATTGGGGCGAAAATTAATTTGCATTTTCTATCAACATGTCAATTTACTCCATGTGTATGATGCCAACAGGGCGAGTGAGTGAGAACCCCTACAAAAGTCAACTGAGCGAATACCTTTTATACCCAAAGTGAAAGCAGAGATTGTGGAAAGTTTGGGACTGGGAGCGAGGTAGCTGTAGAGAGGAAATGGGTCGTGGTTTTTCTTCCTATATGATGACAATTTCCTCATGATCCCTTGATTGTGTTTGCTCATTTGTAGTGTCTTAATATTTTGCTACAAGTTTACACATCCCTGCGTAATATGCACAGCAGTATAATGTTATTAGTTTAGTGGCCTTCCCTTTGTCCCCCAACTTTTGCTACGGAGTCACGTAGTAATGGCAGACGGTGACAATGAGCACTATTGTTAGTATGATTATGAAATATCTGGCTTGGAAAAAAACATCTGCCGTGCCATGTTATACCCTCCCATTTTATGACATTATTCCAGGAAAAGACTAGCACACAGCCAGACATTGAGGGAGAGAGGAGGCTCTGGCAAAGAGCAAAATAATCTTCTGCGTGGGGGAGAGAACAGCTAAATTACCAAATTTCTTTCAGCTCTCTCTTCCACTTTGATTTACTAGCTTTTCACTTTCTCCCTCTCTTCCCATTTCCCGTATACTCTGTTTTATTATTATGTATGTACAGAATTTTAAAAGCGGGATACACGCTCCCATTACCATTATCATTTTTCTCCCGGTATGCAAAATGCATGAACGGAGGTTTGCATACAAACATTATCCCGTCAAGATAAATAAGGGAGACAGTCTTAAAAAACAGGTTTTTTGGGAATGTGTAATGCGAAAGCCACTTTCCTCCTTTAAGTCTTTCACTCCCGTCTCCATCTCATTTGCAAGGCCTAAGGGCTATATGACAGAGTAAGTTAAATTGAAGTAAAATGGAAGAAAAAAGAGGAGATATGCCCTCGTGCTGGTAACCGCTAATATAAAACTGCCATATAAAATCTCTAAAATAAATGGAATCGACTTCATTCCCATCTCCTCTCCATTTATAAGATATGTATATGAGAGGGAAAATGCTCTTTGTTAGGTTGAGTATAAAAAAAAACAAAAAGAAAGATAATTGGCTTCCCTCCCATTAATCAGCTGAATCCAGTCATCCAAAAACACTTTAACTTTAAAAAGGCATATCTTCTCAAATATAAATCGTTTTTCCCATTCACCCATGTCAATCAACTGTCGCATTCTACTTTAAATGCTCTCGGGAGAATGTGTGTGCATTTTAAAAGAGCGCCAGACCAAAAAAAAACGATAAGAGGGGGAAAGGAGAGGAGGAGAAAAACAATTTTATTGCTAAACTGATCAAACAATCTTTTATTTTTTTTAGTGCAGTTGCGAAAACACTCTCACAAGCACATCTCTACATATCTTGGTCTCACATTTTTTTATCACATTGCTATTTATTTGCACCCATATAATTCAAGGATGCTATGCTCGTTGCCTCCACTTGCATTTTTTTAACATCACACAACATAGATCAGGCCAGGGTACAAAGGAAAGTGTCACCTAAGCTTACTTAGCCGGGGATACACCTTTTGGATTAACTAGGAGTACTAGCCTACCAACAGCCCGAGATACTTCCGCTCTATAATACATGGTAATGACTTTCCCTCTCAACGCATTTTTTACCATTTCCCTTCAACTTGCCCATTTGCTTTCATTCTTCCTTTCAGGGAATGACTGGAAAAAGAAGAAAAAAATATTTTATGGGGCCATCGCACAGTCCCCACGGTGTACAAGGCAGGATGTTGATGTGCCAAAAACCTAGCTTCCACATTAGCTCAACTTCTGAATTTACGAGCTAGAAACTATCCCCTATGGCTCTTCCTGCTTTCCCTCTCCATACTCTCGGTCCCATAAGCAAAAAAACGGCGCAGCCTTTCTCCCATCTAGCCTATCTCCTCGTAACCTATGAACGTTAAACGATTCCGAAGTATGAAACTTGGGGGAAAAGTAGCATGGATGCCGATGGAGTCTCCAGCCATTTTATCTCCTCAAATAGGCACATCTTTCTCTTTCCAGTTAGCCAATGCTGGAAAAAAAATACCTTCGTTTCGTATTCATATCTCGTCCTCGACCTCATCTATGCATAGATGCTTTTATCATATCCAAATGGGCTATATAGCCAGCTTACAAGTAATTTTTAACCACATATATCATCATATAAATGCACACATCTCTGTGTAAAACAACAACTGCAACCGCACACGTACGCCGACTAAAGTATATCCATCATTTGACAAGGTTCATGGTTTTTTTTGTCTTCCTCAAACATCATTTCCACCCATTTTTCAAAGGAACTTCTGCCAGGTCAAGAAAGAGCGGAGGCGGAGATTCCAGCAGAGACTCACCTTCTGCTAACGCATTCCCTCATCAACCTCTTAAAATAAATAGTTTATGGAGCCAACTTGTTTATTCTCCTAAATAATGTAAAATAAAGGTAGCGATATTATATAAATAGTTGTTTAGCTATAGAGGCTATAGACCTCTCATCATCCCATCCCATGTCATCAACTGTACCGGGATGACTCTCTGACTACTCCAGTTTCTCTTTTCTTCCCCAGTTTCAGGAAGCAATCAAGATCTGACTGACTACAAAGTAGAATGGCCGTCTCTACATAATAAATGAAAAAAAGAGGCTTCCAGTTAGACGCAGACCTCCAGTGAAAAAAAAAAATCTTGTGAAAAGGTACCGTCTAAAATTATGAAAGGTTGAAGGGTATAATGGACAAACTATCAGAAAAGGAAATAGAATCGGAGCAGATGGAAGGCCACGACCATGCCATCATTGAATGGCAGCATCGGCTTTCCCCAACGCACTAACCAGTTTCAGACCTCCCTCATAAGATACTTTTTATACTAGTATTTATAGTATAATTAAGCGTTCAGCTGGTTTTAGGCTTTATTCCCATATTCCCTGTATCTCTGCGAGGTCGAATCTAATGACTTGAACTAATGAAAACCTATTCAGCCAACAGATGCTTCCACCATTTTGAGTCCCTTTTCACAAGTATCAACCCTTTTTAACCACCGTCATCGTCATAGTTTTTTTTCCTTATGTACTTATTCTATATCACAATTTCCATCTCTAAGTCCATCCGCCTTCCACGTTCATTCCGGGAAAGATAATGGGACTTCCCATATATATGCAAAATGTAATATGGCATGGTTTCGCAAGCTAAGGCGAAAAAATGTCCGAAATATCTTTAGATTTCGTATAAGTAACTGGAGCAGGTAGCATGGAAGTGCTAGCTTTTTTTTATAGAAATGGACCAGGACCAATCTCAGCTTCCAATTTTTTGGAAAACATGTCATGTTTACAGCCCAGTATGTGGTCCAGAAACAAATACGAAAACCGGATCCCCATCAACATCATCCCATTTCGGGAGTAAATGAAAACCCAATCCGGTTATGCCGTGTGCTATCCATTCCAATGCAAGCATTTATTGGGAGATCCCTATTCCTTATCATTAGGCGTATCCCACAAAACAAGAGGACAATGTATCGAGCTAACCTATCGAAAGTGTATTCCATTGTTGTTGAAATCAAGCTGATTTCAATTTTCCCGTTTTGAAAATTGAAATGTACATATAGATACGAGTATCACACAAGATAATGCTATTTACAGGAAGATCCTCCGCATTTCCCTGGAAATTTGTGGCAAGGCCCCAGCAGCTTGGGAAAGAGGATGGGAAAATTCACCAATGTTACCATCATTTTTTTCAATGAATTCCCGTCCTTGTGGTCTATTAGTGTCAGCAGGATCTCCGAGAATATTTTCTAGTGGCAATCTCTCCATCCAATATATTCTCCTTGTTCCACTCCCACAATATAAATTTGATTGGGAGCAAGGCAACGGGTTGTTGCTGACAAGGAAGACAAGGAGAATGAGAATTGGGATGGCAGCGGATAGTGAGATCCGTGCTTAAATTGCCAGCTCCGGTTTTAGATTCACTTGAAGGGTTCAACTGATTTCCAGCTTTTAGCTGGAGCCATGTACGAGGAGTTTTTCTATAATGTTAAATGCTCTATTTCTATTTGTAAATTTCTACTACAACATTTCTTTTTTCTGGTCTCTTGTCCCTTGTAATTATAGAATAAATGTGCTAGGACATAGATTACTTTTCATTTAGCAAAGATAATTTTGCCGCTGAAAGACTTTGCTTCAAATAACTGCAACTGTGAAATGATCAAACGTGCAGCGGTGATTGTTTGAGACGGACTTACGCATGATTTCAATTTCTCTGCACAAGAAATTGTTCAATTTTTTGTCCTCTTGGCTATGAGATATTTATGCATATAGGACATTTGCAATTTCAAGACTTTTGAAAAACTCCTCGTATTCTCTAGAATGTGTTGGAACGGTTGTTGTCTACATCCTAGATAAAAATGGTATTCTTAGGGTTCCATCCCTTACCAGTGAAGATACCCTCGGCAAGCCACCGAAACAACATGACATAAACATTGATAAGCTGCACGGGAAAAAACCAAGCTCCATTTTTCAAGCCATGCATCACTTTATATCCTAATATATGTGGGCTGAGGATTTTCAGTTTTGTCATGGAACATATCTTTTCCCGTTCATTCTTCCCTCTTTCCACATCCCCCCATCCCCAAAAAAGGCTATAAGCGTGTGCACATGCATGCTCCAAAAAATAAGCTTTTCCAAAGATCCACCCAAAATATAGGACAGGAGAACCCTACAGGAAGATTGTATTGGACTTACCGATGCGTGTCGATGGAGTAATGGGGTCTTCGCATCACCAGCAATCGGGGAAGAATGTGCAGGAACACACGGCGAACCCAAGGTGCCATCGTATGAGTTTGAGGAGAACGAAAATGAACGTTGAGGACGACTACCGTTACACATATGCTGAAAAGACACAGACATCATGATCATCATCCCCATCACAAATTTCTTAGCTGGCTTCATTACCTCATCGATTTTACAATCCAAACCGAACATTCATCCCCAACGCATCTCATTGCCGTATTGATAAAAAAGAGAAATGCTTCTATCGCGATTCATCCAACTCCTCCTATTCCATTCACCTCCTATTCTTTGATGCAGGTGCACTTCCAGAGATCTTCATAATAGCTATGCAGAGACAACTTCCATTCACACAGTTCATTAACAGTAGATCTCATTAGTAAAACCCTCCATAACTTTTAGCGCTCCCTCGACTATTCCTATATTAGATATGGCTAACCAATCACTGCGCTCATGGTCTATGCCTACTTTGATTGCCCTGCATAATATGCTTAAATTTGACCGCATAATATGATGATCCCACCACCAAATCCATGAAGAATCCTACCAAATCACGAAAGAAAGCAACATGATTACTTTCGATTGTTTGCCCATACCCATGTTTTTTGTTTAATTTCCGGAAATGGAATGAATATCCAAAAGTCGCATTCCATTTAATGGATTGGATATCAATATCCCTGGAATTTTATTATCTTTGTTGTGGGCTACCATCTCCAGTGAATTATTTTTTTTGCCATTACCTGTATTTCCACTTCCCATAAAAAGATTTTTGTGCCATTCAAATCCATCTCGTATTATGACGGGGATACATATTGGTTTTGAAATTATTTTCCAATGTTATGACATGACAGTCTTTTCAAAGAACTTTTTATTGCTTTCTTTTGCCTGGGCCTAACCAACTCTTCCCATTTCCTTACAGTTCTCCTGATAATCATCCACCATCATAATGTGCTTTTTTCCCTCCCTTCCTGTTTTTTATTTCTGTCCTAAATCGATCTCTTTTGACTAGAGAGAAAATAATGTATGGATTTAAAGACAGCTTTCATGTCAGTTTCCTTTTTCATCAAAAATCATATCCAGGCCGAGGATATTGGATTGAACTTAGGTCTAGCGAAAAAAAAAATCCCTTCATTTTATTCCCCCATCCATACTCTCCTAACGTGGAATTGGAGCGGCACTACTTGTAGTCATCCCAGTTTCCACGAATATCTGGTGAATAACATGACAGAAGGAATTATAAAATATTTCTGATTATTGGTTCCGATCCCATTTCCTTCATTTCTCAAACCAGCCATTTCATCTTCTCCCCTTTTATCCCGAGCAGTTTCAAAGAAACGTTTCCTGTTTTGTAGCGGGAAGAGTGGTGAATTCGTTCATCTTCATATTCCTCTTTCATATCACCTTCCTCGCAATTTTGTTTTTACGTTTAAGAGATAAGCAATTTCTTTGTTGGCCCGTTTTTTTTCAAAAGAAACTATCCAATTACACCAGGTATTCATCCTTTTATTCCTCCTCCGGTTTTTTTATTCTCTCCCGATTCACCTCAAACTCTCGGAGCACACATGCTGGTTATGATGTGATTAACAAATACTATTATTCAACCTGACTACCCTGAATCGTGTGTGTATCTCTGAGAAAAAGCCAAAAATCTCTTTTTAAAGCTGGAAATGGCGAAGGCATATAGAAGTATATACAAGCCCTAGTATAACTACATGTTTATCTGTATATTGTTCTTTCATAAAATGAAATCCCACTAATCCAAGTAACCACTTTTCTATGTTCCTTTTTCCCTTTTCTCCAACCTTATTTCCCCTTTCTTACCTTTACATGCTGGAGATGGAGTTACCCCCATTTCACACATTTTTTTTCTGCCTGGAGGAAGCACTTAAAAGCCATTACTAACACTCTTTTCACTAACTCGAGAAAATATGTTTTTGGTTGGGAGAGACAGAATGAGTGCTACCATGTAAGTAACTATTCTCAAACGTTCATAAAATTGCCATGGTTTTTGTGGCTTTGTGCTTGTGTGTGCACCAGAGGAGCCAGAGAAAGACCAAATGCTCTAATGTTTCAAAGCTGCGTTTTTTCATATATATTTGGAATGCGTGTTGGAGGAGGAGTAATATGAATGGATACGTAATATTTAATTCACTCTGTTCCTCTGTGCATAAGAGAAAAAATTCATGGCTATGCGGGCGGGGAGCGTCACTTCAACTCAATAATTTTGAGTTTTCGCATTAGCTCAAAAAATTGACTTTTGGGCTGAAAGACGACTTTTCTAAAGTCCAAGTTTTCTACAGATTTTCCCTAAAGCTGACACTTTATAAGTTGAGCTAAAGCATGAATAAAAGTGGCGTGGACAAAAGTTTTCTTTCATTTTGTCTTGGAAGTGTCCAGATTAAACAAAATGCATGTATGAGAGTGAAGGGTTTGTTGGTTTATGGATGACTGGTTATCTCAACAAGGAACACTCCTTTTTATATGCTTCCACTCATGAGGGATGCTTGCCAATGTAAACAGGACAAAACCACGAGGGGCGAAGGAATTTAATCGAATGGAATATGCATGTGTCACGTTCCGACGAAACAATCTATTTTAAATTAGTAGACATGCATGCTATAGAATAAGATTTTTATTTGTTGCAGGGAAAAAAAAGTTTCGCGAAATTTTCTAATTTTGTTCGTGACTCCCTCAATATCATCATAATAAACGATAGCCTGTGTGCATACATATGGAACACTTTTTTTAAAAGCTTTTTACCCTCCACATCTTCAAATTTATACCTATCCATTTGTCTCTGATCATACCTATATATAAGTTAAGTGCATGTGGTTCCTCCCTAACAACAAAATTTGCATTTTATTCTCCCTCTGGCATAATCCATAAAAAGGAATGACATCTGGAATGACTCGGAACTCACCCACAGCGTAGAAAAAGGAGAAAGGAGGAGTTGATCGAAAACAAACATCTCTCTTCCTTATATATTCACACCCACCTTGATTTTTACGATATTCCCCCACTTAATACAAAAACATTTCATTTTATTCACCAGCAAGCAAATATGAAATGTGACATATTATCCCCCCATTTTCATACCATACCCTATAATATCATATCATAAGTTACGGATACTTACCTGATGGAAACTAAGATCATAGCAAAGATTAGATATTTTCCTAGAAGTGGAACCACCAGACTCGTGGGAGGAATGATTTCAACAACCAGTAGAAAGAACACATGGAGACTAATGAGAATAGAAATTGCCAGAGTCACCTAAAAGGAAAAAAAGGGGGAAAGGAAAGAGAAAAACAAAAAAAAATCAATAGGCATCACGTCTTATTCAACCATTCATCCATCCTGTTTTTTTACAGAATCTAGAACGGAGTGGTTCGTTATGCTTCCATACCCCACTACATAAAATATATCCACTTTCTCCCTCCCCAAGTGTGTGTGGATGTTTTTTTGAGGTTCAGGCCCACCATCTTTTTTCCCACATGAGCCCCTCATCATTTTTATTCTAGTTCTTGAACCAACATACCACTTTAGTTTACCTTATTTACCCGTTTATACATTTCTGTTTCTGGCTAAAGTTCACTTAAACTAAAAGACTCAATTGCTAAAGCTACATAGTTGGAATATAACAATAAACATAAATGAAGTTAGCATACACACAGCTAGATGATTGACTATAACGAGCTGGGCATAACAGGCCAGGGATACAATTCTGAGTGTCGTTACCACATCAACAGGAAAGGGGAAAAGTTCTTAGATTGGGATAACTCAATAAGGGAAAGGTTTTAAGTAGACATCATCATGATCATCATCCTGATCATCAGCAAGAGTTGATCTTGTCAGCCAGGAGCTAACAAAGAAAGGGTCTCAGGTATAAAAAGAAAACTCACAGCCATCTCACTAGTCAAAGGCTATGCACAGATAATTTTATTACGTTCTTTCCCTTCCCTCCTGTCCTTTCTCTCCCCCACTCCCCTTATTTTTTTGTATCAAAAGCAGTAAAACGACGGAGAAACAAGAGGAGGGGAAAGGAGAAAAATAAATTCTTGAGAATAGTTGGGAAGACAGATGATAAATAAACCCTTAACCGTGTGGATGTGTGGAGGACAAGGTGAAATATAGTTAAGTACATGTGTGTGGTCTTATCCATGCATAAGTACCTACTTGTATACACATGTCGTGTGCATAAGTGATTGCACCTTACCTAGATTTTTATGGATGAGCCTATATGAAATAAAAGTAAAATAACAACATCCCAGGAATACAGATCCCTATTATGTGCGTGGATCCAGAATAGACTATGTAGACTACCTCCAGCTTTTATTTCCAAGAGGGAGAAAAAGGGGAAATCAACGAAAGTGAAAGAATTCAAAGAAAAGAAAATCCAAAGTCATAGTCTAAAAAAAGGAGAGAAAAGGCTGAAAAAAGAGAACAGAGGAGGAACAGAAGGCACGAAATCAACCCCGTTTCCATTCTTTCCTCGCGAAGTTGATTCCATAAAAAAAGAGAAATAGGAAGCATATACGTGTCTACGGACTATGATCAAACTAATAAAACTTGTGTCTGACTGATGGTGAGCTGGATTTCCTATTCCCTGCCTTTTACTTATTGTGTATATTAGTGTAAAGGTTCTCAGGGAATGGTTGGTCACTTAATATTTGAATTTGGAGTGGGGAATGTATACAGGGGAAAACATGTGGTTCTGAAGGGAAGATCTTTAAAAAAAAATGTTTACACTTGGTATCAAACTTGCTGGAGTCATACAGGATGGAAATACCTGTCCAAATATTGCGAATCCTGTGTGCTCTCTTCCTTATTCCACTTTTTTATATCTGTAATAAAAGTAAGAGGAGTTCTTTCTTCTCCTCCTTGAAGCGGAATCATGGGGAAAGGAAGGAGGAAGTACACAAAAGCTAATTTTCTGTGAGCTCTTCTTACATCTTTGCTCCCCTTCTTATCCTAAACTTTCCTTTCCCCTTTTTAATCAAACGCGAGTTACAAACAACTCGGGATGATGATCTGACTGACTTGCTGACAGTAAGTGGAACAGGATTAACAATGATTGACAAACGACGTCAATTTTGACCTGGAAGGAGAAAGGGAAGGAGGGAGGATGATGTCGAGATTTTTGATAAGCCTGGTGAGCTCGACTGAGAAAAATAAGATTTATTTTAGGGAATGACGGGATTCAAAGTCAAGTTAATATAACTCATATTTAACTCCGTTTAAGTAGCTTTTGGCATCAGAGGAAACAAAATTAAAAACAAAATACTGATCCATATCTTGAATACATATCTCACCGTCTAGAACCTAAGATCAGTTGTTTTAAAACATGATATCATCCCAATTTCCAACCCATATCCCCCTTTGTTTACGATATGAGCTCAACGATACATTTGAGTTTGGAAATTAAGTTGCTGCCTTACTGGCTACTTGAGATGTGACGTTTGCCGTTGACGGTGTGTAACGACTACAATTCACCTTAAATGCATGTCGTGGATAGGGAGAAAAATAGCTAGAGAAGAAAAAGAAACTTGCTTTTACTCCTATTACTTGTAAAAGTTGTAGTATTTATATAAAAACAGTTGAATTGGGGGAAAAGTTGGAAGTAAGTTGAAACTAGCAAGAAGGATTTTTTTCTTCTTCAGTTTGGCCGAACATGACCAAAGTTTCTTTTTTCCTCACTATTCACATATAAGGAGCACTGTTAGCAAGTAGTAATAGTAGATCCATTCCCAAGCGTATTTTTTTCCTACCTTTTCTCCCGAATCAGATGGAAGGTAGAAGGTCAGAACTGTAAGAAAGGAAATTCCCATGCATGGAATGATGAGGTTGACTGTATAGAAAAGCGTTTTCCTTCGCATCGTAATGTTGAAAGTAATGTCCAAATATGGCTCATCACAGCACGTGTAAAACTTCTCATTTCTGGAATAGGAAAAAAAGTATAAAAAAAAAGTTTTTTTAGATATAATGGGCCAAAATGCTTTGTATAGTCGTGGGATGGGAATAAAGCCATAAATATAAATTTGACAAAGAATCTTTGCAACAAGGAAAAAGCCCCACAAACAGCAACTTTTTCCCCTTCAGTTCCTCCCAAATCTGTAAAGTAGTCTATGTATGCAAATTCAAACTTCTTGCAAAGATTGTTAAGTTAATCCAACTAATGTCAGTAGTTGAGGGAGTTTCAGGAGAAGGAATTCTTTTCCTCAGCTAACCCCCTTGCTTTTTCACTACTATTTCTCAAACCATACGGAACTTTTTTATATATGGTCTGATCGTGAGGTATTTACTTTATGAGAACCCGGAAGGGACAAATAAAGAAAAAAAAATGTAATCAAGCTGAGTTTGATGATTAGCTTCGGACAAAAAAAGTCTATTCTTGATTTGGTTTCATTGAGAAAGTTAATTATACTTCATCAAGTGCTGGCAAATATGCAACAATTCAAAATAGCTCGGGGAAAAAAAGTTTTGTGTACACAGTTTTACCTAAACAAATTATTATTCCTTTCTTACCGCACAGCCGGAACTTCTAAAATGTCCCACTCGACTGAAAAATAAAATGCTGTCAAGTCCACCCCAACTTCGACAACGTTGGAGCCCTCCACCTCGTCAAAGTGACGGAGATCCACTTTAAACCCGTCGTAGGTCCAACTCCCAAACTTGAGGATGCACGTCTGCTCATCGAATGGGAAATACTCGACGTCGATCTCACATGAAGATTTGTAAATGGCAGGTGGCTTCCACTCGACTAAACCGCTGTGATACAACGTTGCTTTTGTGGCGAGCGTTACTTCAAAGTTCCCATCAGCACTGGAAAATACAATCACAAGTATGCACCAACAGCATTCAGAGCGTTGTGTGTTTGGGGGAAAGCCCTAGTCGTCCACCCAATTATTAGGAAAATGGATTATTCCCATTTTAAACATTCCTCTCAAGTGTGTACTCAAGTGGATTTCAAATGGAATATAATGTGTGGGGAATGGAAATTGAAAAGCTCAGTAGTAGGCCCTCCGAACAAAAAAAAATCTATAAAAAATTTATATTTTAAATATTTATTTTCCACGAAATATGTCTATAAGCATATATCCCTATTTATTGAGGCTCATAAGAGTGTTCGTATATGTCTGTCTATTTTCTTTTCAAAACTTTTCCTCACAGGAATGGCATTTAAAGGAGTGCGAAAAATAGTGTATCTGTACAATCTAGTCGTATTTTTTGAAGGAGGTGATTGTGAGCATGAGGGTCGGTTGACTTCAAATAAAGAGGCCAACTCTTTTATGTGAAAGTATGTGTACCATCATGATTACTTGTTATAGAGAACGATGTCAGGTCTCCAGATGTGATCAGAAGGCACATGGAGCATTTTCACGCCTCCGTATTCATTGGGATCCCAAGTGAGCTTATAGTCGTACCAGAACTTTTGGGGAATGAGAAAAAAACATACAAAAAACATCCTTCATCAATTCATCATGTTATATATAAAGCCCTTTCCAACAATTGCAATACAACTCGGGAGTGGGATCTCGAAAAGGGGAAGATCAACTCAATTGAAAAGGCGAATAAAAGCGGAAAAATTTATATGTTTGCTACAGCTATAAATAATGCCGCACAATTGCTTACCCCGAAAAAAAAAACTTTTTTATAAGCAAAAGCCATGACAAAACAAATAGCAGCTTGTTAGTGTTACCTGAAATGCATGAAAAAGGACTCTCTTGTCATATTATTTGTGGAAGATAGAAAGCAATACAAATTTTACGACTCACTAACGAGAGCTCTCGACTACAGAAAATTGGGCATTGTCAAATCAATTTAGTATGAGACTCAATTATACTGTCAATTAACACAGCTTTATAGATGTCGCAGAAATTTTTGCTCCCATTTTAAAAGATGAGATTACATTCGCAGGGATTTTTTCTTGTAGATAAACAGCATCCCTGAAATTTGTGGCGGAATTGATAAAACAGGAAAATAATGGGGGCGACCCGCGCACTAAATGCAGCCTCTGATACCCAATGGCTGGGTTGCTGACAAGATGGTTAATTTTATTTATTAAATCCTCTCTCCAACGATAAGTGATATTTCAATAAAGGATTTGGCTACAATTTGTAATTTTTCCAGCCCATCCAAGCCCTGTTCTGGAATTAGTCGAAAATAAGCTGCTGATCATCTATTATCCTTTGCTGTCACCCATATATTTTCCAAATAATAAATATCCCTTACTGACAATAATCCCGGTGAGATTAGTTTATAAATCTTTATTTTATTGGGAAAACTTCCAACAAGTCACTTTCTAATAGGGAGGGAAGATCCTTCAAACTTTTCACGAGATTATATGTTGCAAAACTGCAACGAGGCAGGATTCTCATTTGCATGGGAGCCAAAGCTAGAACAAAGTGTTCTTGAAAATGGAAGGACAGGACAAGTTTAATAATAAGATCATATGTCGACCCCTTTCCCGAGTTTTAGGAGTGAGCCTAGTTGCAAATCGCATAAACTATGCATGAAGTCAGAGCGGACCCGAAGAGAAAATACGGCTTGCTCTCTCCCTTTTTCTGGAAATCTAACAAAACTTGTAAAATTCCTTTAGCCTAAAGAGCTGTCCAAATAGCTTATCTAAATTCTGCTAAAAAATTCACAAATGGTACTTTCCCCCAGAAAGAAATGAAAGCGTAAAAAGATATAAGTAAAAAAAATTCCCTCCCCATCAACTTGTATAATATATTGTGCAATTTCGGCTCATTCACAACAGTATAACCATCACATCATTAATATGAAATATATTCGTATAAATTTCCCGTAGCAGCAGGTGCATTGGGACTTAACTTATTTCGGAGATAAAAGATTGGCTGTACAAGACAGATGGAGTAAGAAAGCCCCACAAGCCTCTCTATCTCATCACGCAAGAGAAACGGATAAGCCGAGCATGGAGGCCAACGAAGAAAAACAAGTTTTAAAAAGATATTTTAAGAGACTTTGCAGGAGAGGAAAGAATAAATTGGATAGATGTTAAATTTTAGTGAGGTTACATCACCGGCATCAGCCTTCCCTTTATTACGTACCTGGAAGGTAAAGTTATGTTAAGCATTCTGTTCGACTGTCTTTCTGTCCGTCTGTAACCGATTTTCGTCAAATGTTACTCCAAAGTACTTTTAGTCAAAGAGACTGACTGACTGTGTTTTGAGGGGATTTGCTGACCTGAACGATGCCAAATGTCGAGGTCAACAATTTAAGTTGGGTATCAAACGAAAGCAATCTTTTCGCTGATTCGTATGTTTGTCCTTGTCAGTTGCATATTGAGCAAGTTTGAGCTACGTATTTTATTAGGACTGATTTGCTTATTTTTGTCGAAAATTAATTGCTAATAAATTATGTTGTATTATTGCAAAAACAAGTTGCATGTAGATTGCAAATAAATGAAGGAATGATGAAATCATTTCTATCTACTTATCTGCACTCACTCACCTAATTTTCATTTTTTTTTACTAAGGTTATGCCATGTTTATAGTTTAGATAGGTTTCTGTTCACATCCAAAACCCAAGTGAGAATGAAAGATGAGGCGATATACCTCCAAGTCTAGATAAGCCTGATTAATCCCATCATCGTGAATAAGTTTGTACGTTGTGGATTATAAGGTAGAACTTCCCCATGAGTTTCTAACCATCTCTTCTGTCATTATTCTTTGGAAAAAGTTACTTTCACAATTTTTTTTTTCACCAGTGCCTACTTCATTTTCTTGAAATGATGGAGGAAAAGCAATTTAACTTTGGTTCTTATCTCGGCAATTTTTCACAAAAAAAAATAACATGAGGCTCTCTCCCCTTTCTTCGCTTTTCCACATGGGAAAATTATCTTGGAAAGTAAATAAGGACGCTGGCATAAATATTTTTGGATAACGCATTAGCACAAAAAACGAAAGTGGAATGTAAAATAGTCTCTCGTCATAATCATCAGCGTCATTTGCCGGATGCGTGCAACTTCCATTCCAGTTACTTTGCTGATGGTATCTTGTCTGATGAAAGTATTGGATTGATGAAGAAGCCCTCATCTTGCAATTTGTAAAGGACACTTATGAAACTACTTACTGGATATTATCACCCTGATAATTTAGTCGTTCAGCTTCCTTGACAAATGAGATCTGATTCGAAGCCTGAGTTTGAATATCCCAAGTGGTTATATCCACCTTGTATTATTAAGCATTTAATACATCATGAGTGCTTGATGACTTACAAGTGCGGGGTTTTGAAGGGATTGTTTTTGTTGTCCAATTTCTTTCCTAATTTCACAGATTAATCTTCGATGATGAGTATTTACTACTAGACAACAGTCCCTGTAACGCTGGTATGAAATATGCTATGAAAGTCATAGTCATAGTCAGATGAAAGTCTGTGAAAGTAATAAAGAAAGCGGAATGGAATGGACTCACTTTGAAATTATAGCTTGTTAGCATCTCAAACTCTAAATCACTTACTAACATGCACCTACGCAGAGAATTGAATGATTCCACTTAAGTGAAACTAAAGACATGTTAAAAGCTTCTGTGAAAGACGAGCAAACAGCCAAGCTCCCATCTATTTTCTTTTGAAGAGCTCTAAATCAAAAGCGTGAATTTTGAGCGTAGCTGTTAATTATGACGATGGGGATTACTATAATTGTGGTGGCATTGATGTGGCTCCTACAAAGACTGCTACGACAAAAACATGGATTCACGAGCGGATCGTATAATTAATTATACAAAGAACATGTAAACATCACATCAGGTAAAGTCCTTGTCATTTATATAACCAACATTTAAATAACCTTCCCTTAATTGGAGAGGGGAGCGAATTTCTGTGAAACTGATATTCTTCTAACATGATACGCCACATGCCCAATAACGATCACTTTCCTTCCCGCTTAGCTCCTCAGTTCGCTGGAAGCTCTCTGGTGATTTGATTTTCACTTCCCACTTCCCATCCCATTCAACAGTTCATCCCAGATTGTCAACGTTTCACTTTTTATAATTACGAAAGATATAATTAATTTCCAAGTGTTGTGGCTGCAGGAAAACCATCTCATTCAGTATAAAAACTGCAGTCATATTTTTCTCTACTAATAGCCAGCCTTAAAAAGTCAGCTTTTTGCTCCACTTGCAAAAAGACCCTTCAAAGATGATATATAAAACGAGACGGGAAAGGTTAGCTCCCATTGCTGGAATCAAAACGAATCATGTCAACTCAGCAGCTGAGTCAGATCTAGTTCCTCCTTCAAAAAACCAACTTTTTTTCCCCCTTTAGTCTTCATCCACAAACATATACTCTATCCTGAATCCTCATATCTAGCGTCTTCCATTTTTGCATTTCCCTGGTGAGCCCCAGCTTTGACTTCCAATTCTCTACGTGTCTGTCTGCATTTGACGTAAAGAGGAAAGAAATGGGGAAAGCCAGTGAGCAGAAAGAGACATGCATGGCGTTTCAATGCGAAATGTCTTTTTATATAGATTATCAGATGAATTAATCAACAATCCATTGGCATAAACTAAAAGGAGCACGGCACACATCCCAACTCCCAAACTCCTTGAATTAAAGCAGGTCTGACAGATGAGGAAAAAGGAGTCGTTATGGAACAGGGATCCCATATCCTACCAATTTCGATAAAGGAGCGAGTTAAAATTTAAGGATAGCCAAGTTTCAATCATAATGAGTTCACTTCCTCCAGCCTTTATACTCTCCTTAGGCAAATACAAAATGGTGATGGAAAGGTTGGAGGGGAATACAAGGAATCAATTTTTCTCCTCCGTCTCCCTCCTCTGCCTCCTACCTTCCCCAAATGAAAGTGTGCAGTAGATGGATGAACAACTGACTTAGACATTGCACATCATCAGCATTTTTCATTGAGAAGGAAGCTTTAGTTTTAAGGAAGATGAAAACAGAGACGGGAAGGTAAAGGGAGTGGAAGTTTAGGTCATGGCAATAGGGAATGCAGATATATATCAGCGGAGGGATGTTGAAACGGAGTGGAATTCATTGCGAGTGGATTCTCGATATTTTCTCCCCCTTCCTGATTTGTTTCTCCTCTAGTGTAATATCAACATCACTCAACTGCAACGATCTTAAGTAGTTCTCCGTTAAAAAATGACAGGGAAGGAAAGCAAAGTAGACTCCAGTTGACTTTGACCATTTATCGTTGGAGATGCGCCTAATTCAACTGGAGTACAACTGACTCCACACACAGCCTACAGACATACATATTATCCCAGAATATCAACAAAGTGAATAGCACTATAAGTAGGGCTGGAATGTCCGCATTTTATTGTAAATAGATGATACCACGAGTAGCATCCCATCCCCAAGCTAAGTCTTCACAGACAATACAGCTGAATGTATAAAGTCAGTCATGATCAAGATGAAAAAGAAATCTTTCCCAGTTCCTCAAGGAGAATGGTATGAAAGGCTGGAAAACCAACTTAAAGGAAATTTCCTGGAGAAAATCTGTGAGTAAAAAAAGGGAAGAAACCGTGTAGCACTAGGAGTGGAACCGCTACCACCACTTGGTCTAACTTCCGCCGCTTCCCAGTCCCCTCTCGTCGATTTCTTCATGAATGAGTATAAAAATTGCAGACATGAGAACAAGCTCAGCTCCCGACGACTGCCTTTCTCCTCAAAACCATTTTACAAAAAACGGGGGACACACTCACAATGGCAGAAGGATATATATGGGATGTGTTATAAGGGCCACGTATGTAAACTGGAATATTATCCCCTCCACTAAAAGTCAGCAGTGCAAGTAAAAACCAACAACATTTTACATCAGTTCCCATCAACCATTACATTATGTAATGGAATGTTTAAGCTTTCAAGGGAGTTGAGCGAAAAGAGTGTAGTGCACTGTCTAGTCATGTTACAATCCATTACTCCTTCCACTACACACTCCCCAACTAGAAAAAAATTGATATGATAAAATGTGTTATCATCATTTCTCCTGTAATAAAAACCAAGCGAAGCCAACATCCCACATCTACTTATCCAAAGGAGAAGGAAATGAGCGAGAAAAGAGAAATGTACAGACTTGCTCAAGGTACATATCTTATCTTGGGGGGCTGTTGCAAAGATATCTACTATAAATGTAAATACGGGCCATTCCTATTATAACTCATAATAATAATGCGTTCTTATTCTCCCCTGAAAACTTTATAATGGAGTTTCAGCCAGCTAAGGATAAATACGGGGGATCCCTGACCGCAGGAGTTAGCCTGGTTAAGCCTTAGTGTAAATTGAGGGAGTAAAATGGAATGTAATTTTTTAAAAATGAAATGAGGAACCAGTTTCCTTGATGCCTTCATAATGGCTACATACGCGTTAAACCACTGCTGTAAAAGCCCTTCCCCCATAAGAAAAGACTAAAAGTTGTAGCCTCCCTGGGTAAATCCATTTTGGAGCCGAAAAATTGCGCGGACATGGATCTGGAGACACGGCAAGGGTTTCAGGAACGACCTATCATATAAAGGTAAAGTATCTATCTGGGATATCCTAATGTATCCAAATCGGCTAAGAGAGAGTTTCTCCACATCCATTGCAATTTTATTGCATAGGTGGTGTGCTGTGGTCACCATATCTGAAGCAGTTTCATAGATGGTGGATGCTGATGCTCCCATTTTTTTCGACCCTTATTACGAGCGCCCACATATAATTCGATGGTGGGGATCATGATGATGATGCTGCTCCTTATGCGTAAGTTATGAATGTACTTTTTTTTTGCTCCAGCTATTATACAGCATGTCCATTAACGATGATTTATGCTGCTCATTCGTCTCCCTGCAGCAGAGAAAGAGTTGGAGTAGGAGCCATACCAGGGGAAAGCAAATAGTTAAGGGAAAAGCACTAAGGTTGGTGAAAGCCAAACAACTGTCTTTTCTAATACTGACAGTTGTAATAAATACAGGAGCTTTTGCTGTTCAGAGTTTTTTTTTCTTCGTTTGCTCATTCCGACTTTTCCCTTTCATGTCAGTTGCGTTCCGTAAGTAGTTTTTTGGTATGAATATCAATATGACTGCTCATCCATTATTCGATGGAATTATAAGTACACAAATCGTTAGTGGGGAGAACAACGAGTTTCGTTTTTTACTGTTCTGGAAAGAAAGTTTTTATATTTAGTTTTTTCTTACTTTTGCCAATATATTTTCGCATTTGTTAAACATATCAGTATTGATTGATATCTTGGTATCTATCCTGGCTCCGAGTATAACTACCATCTGTACTGTGCCCTAGAACCCTAGCCAGTGAACACATTTTTTTTAAATTGCTTGTTCAATTTGTTTTGCATTTCAAACAAATCTAAAATTAATTGACAATGAACCAATATGAATTTTTATTGTGAACATTTATAACAATATTTATTCTACAGTAAAAGTTGAAAATATAAATGGACCCTGTTGGGCAAAGTGCCGGCAACACATAGGAAATTACTTACCGAGTGGATTGAGAGATTTTTTTTCCTCAAAGGTTTGGAAGGGACGAGCATTGGCTAGTGTTCTGGGGTGCAATATACAGATTGTTATAATCTCACGTATCCGTATTCCTCATATAATTTAAATTATCCTTCACAGCGTCGAATAATTTTCTACTTTTATTCTGAACAATCCCTTTTTAAATCTATTCCGTACGGCATACTTAATATAAGTCTTTTGGTATGTTCCTTTTATAGGGAAGAAATATCGTTAATTTCATTCCGTTTCAGAATTCACTTTCAAAAGATCGCATGTTATCTGCTATATTGATGAAGATGAAAATCATTTCAATACATCTTTGCCTCCTTCGCAGAACCTTTTTGCAAAAATGGAAAAGCCGGAGCTCCACTCTCCCAAAGACTTGTAACCCGAGAATAAGATTCTCCGAAAGAAGATTGTAGCTTGTGCTCCCTGTATTGGTCGAAACATGAGGAGTTTCCGTCTTGCTTCCCTCTTATATAGAAAGTGTGGAAAAGCAACTCTCGAGAAGAATGGGAACAGTGAGAAAAATACTGGGAAACGATAGAAGGTAGATGAAATATAGGATATTGTTCACAAATCAAAAAAGGGAGCAGATAGCATGGCACTCAAATTGCACTCTTTCATGGAGAAAGAAGAGAAGCAACATTTCTCTCTCGCTCCCATTCTCCTTCTTCGTCATCCTGAATCAAAAGTAGGAGTGAAATGGTTGAACGTACATGAATGAATGAAATGAATGAAAAGAGCTCATGAAAGGAGGAAGAGTAGGGGAAGAGAGAGGGAGAGGGAAAAAGTAAAAAAAAAAAGTATCTGAGTACTTCCACTAGTTAGTTCTGTAATAGGAGTAGAGAGAAGAAGCTCGTAGAAAGCAGGGAAAGCAGAGAATAATAGTAATTTTATTCATTCGTCCTGGACTAGGGAAACGGGTATGAGTAACTGGAAGATAATGCAATATCTACAAAGCGTAAAAGTGATTTTCCCTTTGTAGCCATTTAAATCGCTACAGCCAAGTCAAAGTCCGCTCATTTCACCATATTCTTCCCCATCACTACCACTATCCTATATAGTTCCCTCCAATGAAATATGTAGGTACATAAGGCCCACTATTGCTTACTCCGCTAGTCCTCCACCCATGCCCCGCTTTTTTTCCTATTGCCATTGCTATTTTTACTGCTAAATGCTGTCAGTTTTATCCTTCATCAAATGGAATTATGTTCTGGTATAGAGATATAGTTTGGGGGAAAGGAGAAAAAAGCGTTGCAATTCCCTGAGCCTTGTGTAGGTACAGATACACTTAAAGTGTACTAAGAGCCCAGTGAAAGTTTCTACATGCAAAGTACTTACTTTTAAAATGCTACCTTCTTCCCAGTCTTTCAGCCTGCGTCCCATTTACCAGCACTAATCTCTATAGGAGGAAGTAAGCTCTTTTCCCTCTCCTGCTGCAAGATGAAACAGCCAGCTTCATTGTATACTGTAGTCTTTAATGCGTTCGTTCATGCCTCCTTCTCCCTTTTGTCTAGGAAATTGGAGGAGGAAGAAAGGATAGGAGGCTTTATACTTATTGCAGAAAAAAATGAGAAGGGAGACAGGGCCGAGAGAATTGAACAGTGTGTGGAGGAGGTAGACGGCCGACATAAAAGAGGTAAATAGTTGATAACGGCAAACAAGTGAAAGTGGATGGATGGTGGAAAAGGAGCAGGGCCCTGCCTGCCGGTATACTTCCTCATAATATGTATCTATGAATACATTGATTTTGGACAGATGTTTCATTACGATGATGGGAATAATGATAAAGCTCACATTTTATTATAGTGGAGGTAGCCAGACATAAACAGATTATGCTTGTATATTACACACTAATTCCACAATTAGATGGACAAACAGAGGGAAAGAGGGGACCGGTACGATGGGAGCAGTCTACCTTTTCCCTACCATATCATTTTAATTTGTGGCACTAACATGCTAAATGCAATTTAGTTTGCTCATTACTCCATTTTCCATTTTGTTATTGGTGTGGCAGTTGCAGAGTGGGGCTTGGTGGATTCTCGCGTTTTCCTCACCAGAATGGGGATGCCCTGAGCTGGGAACACACGGCCAGAAATGGAGCCTTAATGGGAGGACACGCTGCTGGAGGCATCAGGAGTGGATCAAGGTTTTTCCCTAGGATGGTGAGTGCCTTTCCGTTTGCTATCTTTCCTTGCCCTCCTCGTCATCAGCTTTATCATCATCTCATCTCTGCTATCATACTATCATATACTGCAGTACTAATTGTGCCCGTGTCATAAAAATATATTATTGCCATCTATCAAACCCTCAGCATCTGGGGCTAAGGCTTCAGCTGGGTTACACTGCTTATCCCCACTTTCATTATTGAAATCGCGATGCTTGCCAAGCTCATATCAGATAGTGTAATCTGACCATCAATCTTTGCTGTTAGTGACACTCAAATTTTGTCAATAAAACTTCAAAGGATACAAGAAAAGCGATTAGGGTGTTTCTAGCGGTACTGACTGACTAATTCTGAGAAGCACTTTATGACGATGAGAATGAGGCCTTCATACTCAAACTATGCCTATGTCATCTGGCGAGTTTATCACTTTGTCCATGTATATCCTGACATGCTTTCTAACACAAACCATATCCTTTCTTCTAGGCAATTGCTGTATTTAGAATTTTCAAACACGATCTAAGAAAACCTATTTTTGCATCCAAGTATTGCAAATTCAAATGCAGTAATTTATACGTTAAAATAGCTACAGGTATTTGAGCACTATTTTTTTTTACTCTGCCTTTCGCCAAGTTTATTTCCATCTCCTCTGGGAATGTGGCAACAAACTTATATTCGATTTTTCGTGTCCAATTACATCCCCGCATATATTCAAGTTACTCGTGATGCCTCAGTTGGTTTCGCTCCCTCATCTTCCCATCATGTCAGTTTCTATGAGGCTGCTGATCATTAACTGAAATAACGATCCTTTTTATCTAATACGTTAGCACTGGGAGCACAATCACATTTTACTAAACAAGTGTAATATTTCTCGATGACTACAATTTATCACACCTAGCCCACCCGATATAACCAGCTTGTAGCTCGCTTCAAGCATATTAGGAGCCTAGCAGAGCCCAATGTATCTATTCTCGTTTGAAGTCTGGCAGGAGTGGTAAGATCAACTTTTTATTTCATGTAGTGTTCCACGCTATTACCCACCGCCCTCACCATCCCCACCACCACCATTTTCACGTTTCTCTTTCATCTTCCTTTTCATAACATATATTGGCTACTTGCATTGGATATTTATGTACTTAGTTTACTACTATTACACTTAATAGGTTATTTTAGTGACTATGTGAAATCCAAGTAGAGAAGGGGACCAGGAGTTTCAACAACAGCTCACCGGTTATCTAGTACGAAAAAAGATAACTAGAGGAGGTAAAGTGGGACACATAGGATATGTGTAATAGGTTTACAGAGCAAAGATAACTTTCTAGGAAGAGGAGAAAGATCTGTTTGTAATTTCATATTAATGGAAATACTTACGTTTACTAAAGGGTTTCCCTAATTAGTGAAATGAAGGTTGTGAAAATACTCATCCACCCTGTACAAGTTAACAAGGTAGACTGATACCCGAAACACTCTTGAATTGTTTACTCCGCAATATAATAATATGTAATTGGGATTGCAATACTACTTAGTTATAGCTTTATAAAGCCAGCAATAAGTTTCAGAAGGGAAGCAGACGCCATTATAAATATTATTGGATAGATGGGAAGATAGCGTAATATACCGAAAGCATGCTTTCATTCCATTCTACATTTTTTTCTTAATTATTCATTAAGCTCTCTCCTCTACAGCAAGCTATTAGATGATAAAAAAAATTGTAAATGGGAAATGAACCACGGTAACGATTATGACATGTCATAAGAAGATAAATGATCTCCCATATTATATAAAGTTTGTTATACATACCTGCTCCACCCAGAGGTTGGTAGTCATGATCTGATTCTTTAGGTTCTGAAAGAGAGAAACAAGAGAAAGCATATTTAAAAGGGGAGCCCCACTTATAATTAGCAGCTCTGTTTTAGCATCCACATAAATCTTTCTTCGCACAGGCCTAACGATTTCATAAGCCTTAAAACCATTTTGTTGGATCCCATCCCCAGGCATAATTATCATGGAGAGCGTATCCACTTCTTCAAAGTATAACTCCTGACAATAAAAACGAGAGAAAAAACTTTTTCTCCTCCCTGGTATATAATAACATTGCATTTTTCAAGGAAACATCTTAAGCGTTCCAGACAAAATGAATCCAGAAAGTAATCCGGATAGAGAAATCCAACCAAATGTAGAAACTTATTGATAAGGAACGGGAACAAAAAAGGGCAGCGGATTAAAATACTTGCTGGGGAGAAAGTGGAAGGAGGAAGTGAAGAAAGTTGAGCATAGCTGTGTGGAGTTTGTGACACTGTTGTCTTATCCCTTTTTTGGTTTCATCTACCAGCTAGACCCCTTTTCAACTTTAGCAATTTTTTTTCGCTCTCGACCCTTTTTTTATAAGTTTATATATGGTATTTGGATACAGACATGCTATATAGGGTTATTTCATCCACATTCTGTATGTACCCATGTTAAAGATGTTGTGTGACTGTTTCCCCTTTTCCCAGCGTTTCCATATATGTGTCTAATATGATTTACAATTTTTGGGAGAACAACAACAAGAATATATGGATTTATGTATAAGTCCCTAACCATATGACTCCCATCCTATATCTTTGGCCCTTTGGTAAAGTCTCCCCATAGCACTAACAAAAATTGGCAACTAGGACAAAGATTCGATCAAAGTTTCACAAGGGAAGAGACGATGATCAAGGGAAGCGGAAGCTGACTGGCACTCTCTCTCCTCTCAAGATCATGACTATGTTCGTCTACTCCATATACGCTATTCTTACTTCAGCCTCAGTTGCTTCCACCACCACCAGCGTTTTACCACCACCGCACAACTGTACGAGAAGGAATGAGCGAGCCTCTGTTTTCCTGTATTGGTGCCACTGGGAAGCTCGAAGGAGAAATTTACTCCCACTATCCCTTGCATTTTTTCCCTACTTTCACCCACTCTCCACACTTGGATCCCGGCGACGACGACAGCCAAATGGTGCATATTCAAACCAACCAATACATATACATCCATACATGGGAAAGGAAAAAAAACTTCATATCATTTTTCCCCCTTCTCCTCTTCCTTTCATCCCAGCATTAATATTACCAAAAAGGGATGGAGGATGATGGTGGTGTGATGTGTTAGATAGCACTTCAGTGGAAAGACTTTAGCCAGCAAAAAGACTCGAAAAAAAATTCCGGAATGCAATGGAAGGGATCGCAAAGGGAAAGGAGAATATTAGGTGAAACGATCTTGGCACATACCCACGATTTTCTCTCTCCTTCCCGATGGTGGCGATGAACAGAAGAAAAAAAAAGCTCACGAGAAACTTGTCTCTCACTATGCCATTCTCTCATAGAATTATACTTACAAGCAATAGACAGAAAAGGCCTGTGTGTCCCTTGTCATAACAGAACTGAGTCGCTCCTTGTAAATGTGTATTATCATATAAATGTGCATCTCACAAAGAGATCTTTATATATGCAGTAGCAACGCAATTTTTTTTTCTCAACTCTTTTTTTACTACTTCCCCACAAAACGACCAAGACCTCCCTTTCCCTTTCTCTCCGCTTGTACATAATTCCATATACATATAGCCCTTTCATATTTTACAACAATACACTAATAACATCCTACATATTTATACATAAAATCTGAAGGGAAAAAAATAAATCCATGTTTTCCACTCCCCATATATGGGACTATCCCCCACCTACGAATAATATCACTTTTGAGTATATGCATCCCCAATAAAAATTTCTACAGAATTGCAGACAAAGATAGTGGGAGAGAAAGGGAAAGACTGAGGAAGAAAAAAAACTGGAGAAATGCTCCTTGTTTTCACAAAGAGAAAGGAGAGCTGGAAGGAGAAGATGCAAAAAGCCAACATACAACTCTTGTCATGATGAGGATATTCTAGTGTAGCCTAATGCCACGTAGTATAAACAGTTGTGTATGTGTGCACAGCCCATACATATGACGATGCTGATGGTGATGATGATGATGATAACGTAAAACGATCCAACTTTTTCTCTCTCTCTTCCTCGCCGTCTTTCAAGGAAGAAGAAGTTAAGTCAGAGAAGATTTTTTCCCCTTTAGTTTGCTCTCTCCTCCCTTTCTTTCTGATAGTTCTGAAATTACGATTTCTCCTTCTAGCACCACTTCTCCTTCTTACCACCAACTCAAAGTAGAAGGGGAAAAAACTACTTTAGCCTTAATACTTTTTCCTCCTCTAACGTCCCCTTTATACAAGTATAACCATTAGGTATACTTATACTAATGCTATTTTGCTCTTTGCACACATTTGAAATCATAATAATGTATCATATGTCTAGAACTATTCCGTACTTTCCTTATTTTTCACGTAAGTGAGCAGCTAGGGCTTTTCCACGAAAAAAAAGTATATCAAAAGGGGGGAAAACAGTCCAGAAGATGGTTTGAAAGAGAGAAGAGTGAGTGGGCTAGGCTAGTTTCCCTACTGAAACAAGATATGGCAGAAGAGTTAAAGGGAAAAATTGCTCCCGAAAAAAAAAAAAAATGTAAAACTTGTAGAAATTCTGGTATTAAAGGCTCCTGCCTTTTTTGGATGAAGAAAGCAAATTTTTCTTCCATTCACGCATGAACTTAAGTAAGAACAAGTAATAAATCTCTGGTAAAATTGAGAGGAACGCAGCTGCGCTGCGTCCTCTCAATTTCCATATATGTGTCAGCTTATTA
>JAQGAH010000327.1:0-47797 GCA_034696885.1 Lepidocyrtus paradoxus | reverse complement strand
CGATTACATAAGTGTACCAAGTTTCATCCAAATCGGAGAAACTTTTTTGCCTCGGACGAACGGACGGACGGACGGACATTCTCCCAGAGAGTAGAGGGATCCTATAAACACAGCATTTATGCTGCGTTAATAAAAAATACCTACGCGATATTAAGCTTGTATTACATATTATCATCATCATTTTTAACCACTTATCACTCTCATGTTGATGGCATGCGCTCATTATTGCTTTTCGCTGAAAAAATGTTTCTTTTTGAATGTTAAATGTAGCTAGCCATGCCGATGCGGTGCAGGCCAATTAATTACTCTCTGCACAGAATCCAACCCAACAAATGCTCTGTGGTATTTAAAAAAAAATAGAAAAAAAGTGCTGACAATGTCTTGCGGTTTCCTTTCTAACATGTGTTCTGCTCGATTCCCACAAGTTGAGCTTACAAGGATTACAAGTATTGATAATAATGATGATTGAATCATTGTTCATTTGTTCATATGGGGAAAGAGCAGAGCGCAGTGAGGATTGGACAGATTGAGATTGCAATGAGATTACGTAGATAATATTAACTAACTAGGGAAATACGTCTTTGTATTTGTAGCTTGGAGCGAGCAGAATATGGAATAGGGAATATTAGAGTGTGGACTGAGATCTTGTTGAGGAGATGCAGATTTGCAGATGCGAGATGGAGTCAGCCAAGTTGCTCTGTGTATGTGCGTATGAGATGAGATGAGATGATGGTGAAGGGATTCTAGGAAAAACCGCTGACTTCATTCCGTTCACTCTCCTCGCTGCATAAGTCGCCAGCATAAAATCGCAAACTGCCATCCACCCTCCACTCTCCGCTCGCCACTCTCTCAGTCTTCAATAATTTCCCCACATTTCTGCCTGTTGAGTGTCGACTCTTGTGAGTGTAGTGGTGAGAGGGGAATGGGGAATAGGGAATAGGGAAGGCAATCTCAAAAGCCTTTAGGCTAGTAGAGTGAGTGAATGGAAGGATTTTTTCTTATATTTTAATGATGATGATGATGATTTGCTTGTTTGATGTATGATATGGGAAAGTGCTGCGTGAAAAACAATTAAGGCAAAGGTATGCAGACTGCAGACATGCAATAATATTAAGTTAACCTGAGCGGGATACTGCATAAAACCCTAAATAAATTGACTGAGTCACTCTCAATTTATCGCATTTTTTTGCGTATTTTTTCCAACTTATGGATCAAGTTGGATTGAGTGGTTTTCCGCATCAATAAAGATAGACTTTGCTTATTCATTTCACATTCATTCAGATCTCAGACATCAGAGGGCGAGAAGAGTCAAGATGGAAAAGAAGCAAGTTTTGGTGGAATGCGATCTTCTGAAAAAATTGCAAATTGATGATAAATTTACTACTAGGACAGGGACCAATACTTTTTGCTCATTGCACGTGGGACCGCGCTTACATAACAAATGTTTCAACTAGTTTTTTGCAAACATAAAAATAACAATTCTATCTTATGGATTGAACAATGAGGAAATGGAATCAATGCAATAGGCATAAATAAGACTCCATTTTTATTCTTAGTTTCGCAGAAGCGATAATCATATTTGGAGTCTTTTTTGCTTCTGCAGAAAGAATTGAACAAGTTGGGACTTGGGTTTGGTAATGTGAAGAGAGAAACCAAGACGCGAGCATCGAGGATGGAGCATCCAACAGACGAGATTCCACTTAAGGAAACAACGCCCAGTTTAAATTTACTTTTTAGTGACCGACTGACGTCGTATCTCGCATGGTTTATTGCTTCGTAGAAAAAAAGAAGTTGCCATTGTCAGTCTGCGTCTGCCCCACAAATGGTTGGTCATTGGTTGGAGTGCTGATCGAGGTACATACGCGTACGCATAGCAGTTGCTTGAAAGACGTAACGGGCGGCCTAAAACTAGACGAGTGTTAAGAAGAAGAGTTTTAAAATCACAACCATTTGTATTAGCCAGTTTGCCACAAGTTTGTTATGCATAATATTTACCTTTTGTTAGAGTTCAGAGTTCACTAGAGCTGCCTCTCTCTCCTCGCTAGCTGACTATTTATGTAACTTTGTCCAGAATTGAATTTGCGCATATGTGCAAATGCACAGGGATTAGAACCGTACTACTTTTTAGGACATTCCGTCAGGAGTAAAAAGAAAATTAGACTGACGATTTTTCATGCTGATTGTGTTCTTTGGCAGGCTGCATCCATCTGAATCATATCTGGCTACTCATCTAACTTAAATTGTAACTAGATAAAACTTGCAAAGAAAAACGCGTTGTTGATTGTTTGAGTAGACAAAGTAGATATTTCATTGTGGTGCTCATGGTATGGTATGCACGTTCGGTTTACTTGATTCATCAGCAATTAATCATTCATTACCATATTTACGTCTTGCTCTGTTTCTGCATTCGTTATAGTTAGCAACAATTAGAGATTTACAAATATTTGGGAAAGGAAATGTTGAATGTTTTGCAAAGAAGTTGATAATGATGAGCTGCTATCGTAATTGCAAGATTTGCAAGCATGGCCATGGGGTTTGTCACATGAGTCATTATTATCGTAGTCGTAGCTTGACTATTGGCTAACGGTGAACAATGTTTGCAATTTCAACCCTCTCTCGACACAGTTTTCATGCTAACAGCCAAGTGGTGGGAGTCATACCATCCAAGTATTATGCACGAGTTGCAAAACATTTTCTCTTTTGCCTTTTGCCTTTTGCCTTTTGCCTTTTGCCTTTTGCCTTTCTCTTTCTGGGAAGTGAATAGTGAATGAATATACGTAAATACGTACGTTAGTAGCTCAGAGTGGCCCAGCTTAACACATCAACACTTTATCACTGGCTTGCATCTCAGACAACAATGTCGTACGCTTACGCTTGGAGTAGGGCTTCTGGGAGCAGCAAATCAACAAATGTAATTAAATAACATGCTTAATAATAATAATAATTTGCTTGATGAATGGAATGGGAAGGAGAGGGGATTGAGGGAATGAAACGTATTTGCTTCCTCTCCTCTTCGTCCTTTTCAGCCAGTCATTTTTTGTTTCAATTGTTTCGTTATTTTGAGAGAAGAGAGTTGAGTTGGGGGTATATTGGGACTGGGAGTACAGAGTCTGTAGTCTGAGTGAGTCTGAGTGTGGGCTTGTGGACGTGGAGTGGAGTGGAGAAGGCCAGCAAGTCAAGTGTGACTTGGATGACTTGAGTATGAGTGCAGGAAGAGAAGGACCTTAGCTGGACCTAGGTAGTCGGTTCACACCTCACATATGAAGGGGGTTTCGCATTTTATTGCATTCGTTGTGTTCAATTTGAAATTGTTTGTTGAACAGGGCCCTGAACTGCACCGCAAAAGAAGGAAGAAGCTCTGCTCGGTTGAAGAAGCGGAATTCCAGTTACTAGACATTAGGTGGCAGGGGACAAATTCATAGTTCAACTGGAGAAGTTCATAGTTCATAATTGCATTAAAATTAGTAAATGGCGTCCTCCGCCCAATGTCAGAGTAGAGGGATAATGAAAAATGAAATGAAGTATTCCGCATTAGAAATCTGTCCCTTCCCTTCCATTCTGATTCTCATTTTTGAACTGCTGCACTCCTATCATTTATCATTTATCATTTAAGCATGTGTAGTTTCTATGCAATGTTAACTACTACAAGTCTGAGCTCTGTCGAAAGTAACCTGACATGGGCAATGGGTCCAGCTTCAAAGCACTGCGATCTACTCACACCAGGGTACATATTTAGTAGTAGCTAGTTTCAGTTTTTACTTTTGCGCAGTTTAAATGCATGCTTAGAAATATTTAGAGATTGTGGTTGGTTGCATAAATACATCAAATTCACTGCTACTAAAGCCTACTATCTGCTTGGCTTGATTTGAACAAGATGTGTATCTTTCTCTTCAAACTGTAGCCAAGGAAGCTCTACAACCTTTTTTTGAATCTCTGATAATCTGATAAGCAATTACAGTGTGTGGGACTAGCGAACTTAATATTGACCGTTTTGGTTGCAGATGGAAGAGCAGACAGTTCCTTCCGCTGGGTTTAGCCCACAACCGGAATACATGTCTGCGGACTGTGGTTCCGGTTATTATGGAGTGGCACCGCAGCTGCAGCTGCAGCAGCAACCAGCACCACAGTCCCAACCCTCCTCCCATCATATTGGGGGTGGCTGCTTGGACTCTTTCGACTTATCCTTATTGGGGGATTCATATGATGATAGGGACATGGCAACCGTACCCTCCCCCAGTTGGCCGCATCTCGGATCTCTGGAGCCAAACACTTGGCAACAGATGTCCTTCTACGCTGCCAGCCCTCAGGAACAGGCGCGCGCATTTTCACCGGATTGCACCAAGCCACAACAAGCGTTTCCTGCTGAGCATCAACAACTGAGCAATGAGAACAGGAATAGTAATAATTACTCGGGAGGGGCTGCTCCACAGAGTGGAAGTGGAGGCGCCTCCGAGATGCTCCACCAACTTTCTAGTGAGGACGAGATGGTGGTGACCTGCACTCAGAATAATATTTTGCTACGACAGTGCCTTGAAGACAACACTTTTATTGAAAAGTACAACTTCAAGCCGCTCGACCTCCCCATCACAACCATTCCAATCGGGAACACAAATAGCAACAACGTAAGTAAAAATAGCTTAATCTTCTTTCTCTCTCTCTCCCTCAATTCATTTTAACAAATTAACTAGATCCCAGTCAGGTGCGAGGAAAATGTTTGATAATGCAGTAGTCGTGTACGCCTCTGTCTGACTCCCAACTCAGTCTCCGTCTCGAGGCCTCGAGCTGAGATGAGTCAGCAGAGATGTTGTGAAGTGCCACAATTAGGCTCCTCTACGCGCAACTCATACTCACCTTAATGATAATAATGTAACAAGTAATCCCTTGCCCTTCGTCCCTCAACTCAGTCTACTCGAGAGAGTTGCACAGAGTGCGACAGTGCGAGAGCAACAAACGTGAGGGAGCGGGCTCCTTTCTGATCAAACTGATCTCTCTTGTTTGTGGATTGTGTGTCTCACAGAAGACTAACATCTAATCAACAATCAATCACTAATCACTTTCCAGTCTCGTCCCACCCACAGCCAATAAGCTTATCATCACATTTCCCTCAACTCGATTCGTTGTCCTCTTTTTTTTCACACCCAAGCCATAAGTGATAACAAGTGGAAACTTAATGAGGAAGTGGAACCAGTGGAACCACTGGAACCCCTACCTAACCTAGTACCTACCACAGGCACTCAGTCCAATCCCTTAATCCTTAGTTGACTTATTTATTATAATACATATTTGAAAACGACAACTCTTTTCCTCCTTTTTCAACCCAACCAAACCTCTCAACTCTAAGCTAGCCAACTAGAGGGAATGAAAATGAAAAAGTAAAAATGATTAACTAATTAATATTATTATTATTTACTGATATCCAGGAGGGGAGTGCTGCTGGAGCTACAAGTGGCGCTACTGGGGTCAGTAGTCCCGCCTTGGAGCTGAACCAAATCGAGCCTGTGCTCAGCCTCGCCTACGAGATGATCATTTCTGACAGTCAGGCTACTTGCAGGACTCTTGCTATATCCCCAGGTGAGAACTCCACTCCCAACTCCCAACTCCCATTATTCTCAATTTCTCAATCTTCTCATCATTCTCAGCATTGTCCAAATAACATCATTTCATTATTGAATTTGCCATAGTATCTAAGTGACTAAGTATCTAATCCTCCTAATATGTAGCTTCCATTCTTCATTCAACTTCATTGATCGAACAATGGGCATAATGGGTATATCAGATGTCAGATGTAAGTGGCTCTTATTTCTTTCCATCAGACCACCACCGCACAAGACTATGACTAATGACGAGAAGTAGGAATAGGAATAAGAATAGGCCTCCGCATCATATAAGTAGTCCGCATGCAAACGGATCACTTGGATCAGGCCATTGTACTCAGTGACCGTTAAAGGCCCTTTCATATTCGATTTCACTTTCTTACTTTTTACGCAGCATTCAGCATTAGTCACGCTCACATTTCCCCCTCTTATTTCTCTAACAATACGACATGCTACCGCGCAAAAGTATGTATGAATGAGCGAGCTTGATGCGACCGTAGCCCCCGCCCTCAGTAGGCAATTAGGCATGACAATCACAGTACCATTTATTGGAATGGAAAATGGTTGGAACTGAAATGCTAGAAAATAGGAAACAATGTAGAAAAAAGTTCTTCATTAATATGTTTTTTTTTGGAAACTGGCATGAATTCAGATGTGAATTAATTGTTGACTGGGAAATGAGATAAATTGTTTGGTTGATGCACGACTGGCACGACTTGGGCTTCTCTTTTTGACCTTGGACATTGGAGGAGAGTAGAAGAGTGGAAGAGTGAGGAGTGTGAGTGCTAGTGCTAGTGCTGGTGCTAGTGCTGGTGCTAGTGGGAAGGTGGGCAGAATCATATTCTTATAATACTTCAGTCTTAAATATAACTTGTGATAGAGAGAATAGGATTAGGATAGTTCTGAGGTCTGAGGGAAACAGAAAGGTGTGGTGAGCTGATAGTGATGATGATATAATAAATAGAAATATCTGAAACTCGAGTCAATTCTCAGAATTTCATTCCAGTTTTTAAGCATATTTCCTGAACATGTGGTGATGATGAGAGATCCGGATGTGGAGGTGCTCTCCAATCTGATCCAGTTGTCCAGTTCATGGGTTAGTGAAGATGAAAGCGAGCGGACATCCTGGAGAAGTAAACTGATTAGAAATTGATTTTAATTGGAGGGCTGTTAAGAAAAGATTGTAAGATGCTGATGGCGTGGTTGCTGGTGAGCCATTTGGGAGATGATGAGGAAACGATTGTAAATTAGTCATGACTTATTTTTCCTCTCCTCCTCTGTCCATCAGCCCATGAAAGAGGGCTAATGGGGAAGCCGGATTCAGAAAATCCGAATTGGGATTGAACTTGAAGAGAATTGATAATGAAGTGTGACGCCATAAAATGTTGACGCAATGATTTTTTTCTCTCCTGTAGACCCCATGCAGTGGTCGGTGCTGGATGTGCAGTCCTGGCTCTGCTACAGTCTCATCAGCTTCTCTCCCGAAAGAGCAGCCTCAACGTCTTCATCTCCCTCTGCCGCTGCTATCCGAGCCTTGTGGAACATTGACGGGGAGCGGTTGTGCTCCTTGACGGAGGAGGAGTTTCGCAGAAGGGACCCCATCCACGGCGAGAAAATCTTTGCAAACTTGGAGCTTCTCAAGATGTGGAAGTGCAGTGGAGTAGTGGAGGGGGAGTTGGCTCCCGCCCAAAATCAGAGTTTCGATCTGGGCCAGATCCTCTCGGCATCCGCGAACCTCACAGGAGGGGACTACAGTGGCAGCAATTCCGGAGGAACTTCTCCCACCCATTTTGTCGAGGCAATGAAGGTGGACAGGGAGGAGATTATGCAGGGTCCATTTGCAAGTCCGGCATCCGTTGACACTCCGACCTCCTCATCTGCATCTTCTGCGAGCTCAATCAGGCACAGCGATGGTAAGAATTCTTTCACACTTTCATACTTTTTCAGTGTAGCTTGTAGGGGCTTCAGATTCAGAACCCATCCAAATTCTCCAGTTTTACACAAAATCAACGCAGACGCACACAAAGTTAATTGTCTAGCAGCATCACTCACCATTTCTCTCACTCCCCTCTTTCCAATTTCCAATTTTTATCTATACCTCTTTGATCAATTAGCCAGATTTTGGATTTGGGGATTCAATCTCTTAAAATCATTTCCTTCACCCCAGGTTCTCCAACAACCAGCATACAGCTGTCACAGGTGTCATCGTCATGCTGGGTTAACCCCTAGATTAACAAGCTGTTCCAAACCTACGGCACCTGCGTAAGCAATTATACTTGAGCAATGCAGCTAACCACCTTATTGTACAATTTTCCAATCTCTTTCATTCTTCCTTTCTGAAAAGAAAAGGCAAAGTTACAAGGAAATAGCTGAAAGGCACTTGTAGCTCTCAGACTCCGCCCCTATTCCCAGTCTCGAAACCGCAAAAAAAAAACACGAAATACAAATATTTTTTTATATCCAGCTCATTCTGCTTCAAATCTCAGGTAGATTATCGTGGATGGGCAGTCATGCATGGAGCTTGAGCACGCATTCCCTGAGGCAAGAAAAAATCCCAGGTACAGAAAATCCCAAGAAAAAATCTGTAGATTACAATCCCATGATGGGTTTCATGCAATGGTCTATATGTGGTGTCGTATGACACTGGACTCCCAAAGTTGTGTTCCTTTGGGGTTTGGTAGAACTCTGCCAAAAAAAAAACGATCTCGATCTTGGCCTCTTTTCACTCCATGCTAAGCCCATACAGTATTTCTATTTTATTCTCTATTCGCGTTTCTTGGCGAATTTTTTTTTAAAACAAAGCATAGAGAAAGCTCATATTTTTTCATCTTGAACCTTGATCACGACGAAAAGGTCATCGGAATGATACGATTGCCGATGGTGAGGAGGATGATGATGACACTACTCTGCCTACCTTGGCTGAGCCATGCAATAGTCTGACTATCAAATTGAGACGAGAACCGAGCTGAGACTTTAAATTGACTGAGGAAAGGTGGAATTCCTGCTGCGGATAATCCTCACAAGAGGAGCACGAACAGTGAAAAAAGTCCTTGAGAGCAGCTTTACATTTCTTCGTCTTGGCAGATGATGTTGTCTTGTTGCCTTGTTGCGTCGATGGCCAAAGACAAGACAGGTTTTTATTATAAAAAAACAAGATGTTTTTTTTTATTTTCTCTCGTACAAAGAGATGAGCAAGTACCTGTACCCGAACCTGATCAGTGATCAAGCATACATTAAAAAATGAATATCTCCCAATCAGTCAGCTAGCTTTAGAGTGTAGAGTGTGGAGTAAAGTTGAGAGTTGCTTAGAGTGCTAAACTGGTTTGCTCTTTCGACGAGATGAGCAACAACAACGCATTTTTTCATCTATTGTCCCAAGTTGCCCCCTCAATTTGCATGCAAGCTCTGCAATTTGCGACTGTGACGAGCTGGGGGAAAGAATCTGGTTTCTTTTATGGCTTGGGAGGAAGAAAACTCGTTGCTCCTCTTTACCCTTCATCCTCCACCTATACATTTGATGACACGACGACCTGAATTCCCTTCCCGTTTGAAAAATGTAGTTGGATTGAGTAGGCGAGGAAACTTCGTAGAAGGAGCTGCTCTGCTGATCACCCAAACACGCAAATTCTAGTATTCAGGTGGAGGGCTCATCAGGTCAACTTTTTGAGAGAACGAGTAAGGCCATCTTAGTAGGCTGCTACAAATACCCAATACACCCAATTTGCAATTTGCAATATTTTCATAAAGGAGAATGAAAATATTGTGGCTCTCCTCCTCATGGAGTAATGCAAAAAAAATACAATTGTAGAGGTGGTGAGTTGGAGGGTGAATGGATGGATGGATGGATGGAGCC
Organism: Lepidocyrtus paradoxus; assembly: GCA_034696885.1. Taxonomy (NCBI): domain Eukaryota; kingdom Metazoa; phylum Arthropoda; class Collembola; order Entomobryomorpha; family Entomobryidae; genus Lepidocyrtus; species Lepidocyrtus paradoxus. Next base: position 38,350 of record JAQGAH010000327.1, on the reverse strand, counting down.
AGAAGATGGCGCTAATGCAAACAGTTGCTCATTAAGTGTGAGCAGGGATGTTAAATTGTTGAAGCTAGTATTAGTAACAATTAAGTCAATTAATAGTTGTGGTGGTTTGATAAAAGATGAGAGAGTAGATGGTAAGATGGTGAGTTAAAATAAGGGGATCTGGGCAGGAGAACAAGTTAAGCTTGACAATGGGAGCTGTAAAAAAGTTTTAAAAAATAAAAAAATAGTGCCAAGCTCAAAGTTGTTTGCAGTTTGCGTTCTGTGTTCTGCGACTCCGACTTGAGCTACTTTCTTTACCTTTAAAACCACTTGATCCAATTGTAATTCATTTTGATTCTTCTTCAATGTGATTTAGATGACGATGAGGAAGAGGAAGAAGATGAAAAGACAGCAATCGCACCGATCACTCCAGCCTCAGGTGGGAAATCCAAACCCTCCGGCACAAAGAACGGAGCACACATCCATCTCTGGCAGTTCCTTAAGGAGCTGCTCACCTCTGGCCAACAACACGGTTCCTGCATCCGGTGGCTGGACCAGTCTCGTGGTGTCTTCAAGATCGAGGACAGCGTTCGGGTGGCCCGGCTCTGGGGCATCAGGAAGAATCGACCGGCCATGAACTACGACAAACTTTCTAGGTCCATCCGTCAATATTACAGGAAGGGAATCATGAGGAAGACGGAGCGCTCCCAGCGACTCGTTTATCAGTTTTGTCATCCCTACGGTCTCTGAACAGGGACTGCTTCGGAGATGACGCTCCTCGTTGATGACATCCCTTTCAAGGATGGACTCTTTTATAAACCCCGTTGCTAATTTTTTTTAGCGTGAAAATATGCCGTTACTGCAGTTTTATGCAGTGTCTATTCTCCAGTCCTCCCCCTTAGGTACAATATAAGTGGGGAGGAGCAAGTTATCTCTCTCTCTTTTGTATATATTCATCAGTTTTCATTAATCATTAATCTACCCAACAGGGATAAGCTATTTCTGTTGGTTGGCCGCCGAGTTATGGTGTGTCCAGATCATGATTTTACTGACGACATCCTTATTATTGCAAAGTTTGCTTTAAGTAAATCCTCCTGATGTCCATTTCAGTTTCAGATAACTAGTTCTCTCCCTAGCTATCTCCATTAGCTATCAATAACGAGCTTTAACTCTTCAGGTGGAAGGGCCAGATCTTTTTTGTTGTTGGGGGGGACGAAGGCTTGCTTTGTTTTTGCAAAGTAGGAAGCCAACTAAATCTGTAATGTCTACAAAAGTAAAAAAAAAAAATATAAATGATCATACCAAACCTACTCTATTTTTAAAAATCATACATTTTATGGGGAAATTAATTCTTTTATCATTATTCTTGTTTGTAAATACCTCCTTTGAAAATGTTTTACTTAATTTTTAAGTTGGAATTATGAGTAATGATGGTTAGAAGCTAGAAGTAATAAGAAAGTAATAATTACTATTAGTGGGTGCGTTGGGTGGAGACGGTCAAATGTTCATATTTCATTTAAATCCTCTTTTACTTAATTGTTTGAAGAGAAAAAAAGTTGGCGGAGTTGACATTTTTTTGAAGCTCTGAAGTTGAGCCTCAACCAATCGGGAGTACAAACTGTACTGTCTGCCTCTCTCTCCTCTCCTCTCCTCTCCTCTCTGCAGTCTACGTTCATTTTTATCTTAATTTTTAGTATTTTAGTCCACAGCTTAATTATAAAGTAAAAAGTAAAAAGTAAAAGTGTACACTCGCTCAAAAATAGATTTTGTTTGTTTTCCTTTTACCTCTTAACTTTTACAATGCTCCAGTTTTGAATTCAATCTTGTTGAACTCCATTTTGGTTGGAGGGGGCTTCTTGGATGGAGTGGAATTTAAGCTGTATTAAATTTCCAGTCTGTTAAGTTTGCTCTCTCCATCCGGAACTTTGCGTATGTCCATTTTAGGACACGAACAATGCACATTTTAAGAAAACTCGACCCTCACCATGCAGTCCGCCTGTTGAGTGTTGACTTGGTTGTTTTATCGTGTTAAAAATATGAAATTTGTTGTGAAACATTAATAATTACCTTTTTTGTCTTATCCTATTTGCCAAATAAAACATCTGCTAAAAAAATGGTTGCCCAGCAAGCCACTAATCTTCCGAGCAGCAGAAAGCCCAAATGTTTTTGCATATAAATGCTCATAAAGTCAGTCATCGATCATCATCGTCATCTCCAACTAAACAGATTCCATAGACAAAGACATTTCATAGCCAGATAGATGAAACGTATGCAATGTTCATCAATCATCCCATCTTATTTGTGCATCTTTTTACTCTCACTCACAAAAACTTGTTGAAAATGCAGCAGCAGCCATTTCACTCTGTTTGGACTTGGAGACGAGACTCATCGTAATTGCAATAGGATTGAAACGGAAGAAGCCTCCCCTAACCCTTGACCCTTCTCTAGTCTCATTTTATTACAATGAGTGAGGCATACGTTTCTCACTCATTTATGTACTACTATGTAATGTAATGTACTACTAACTTATAATTATTATAATTATATACACGTATTTTGATGGTAATGAGAAATGAGAATCAGTTCACAGAAAACAACCGAACCACATACTGTGCGCATGATGTCGCATACTTAGTACTTTGGCCATTTAATAAAAATACTCAACCACTTTGAACATTTAAAAAAGGTCAATCGAATCTTTAATCCAGTTGCTAGGAATCATAATCTAGTCACTAGTAACTAGGTAGTATACTACCTTTGTGAGTAGCCAGTAGCCAATAACCAGTAACCAAGATAAGATAAGTAGTAATCAAATAGAGGGGCTGTAAATAGTAAATAGTCAACTTGAGTCAGGGTCACCATCCATAGAAAGGGCGGAAGTGAGGCCAAATTTGACATTAATTGGAATGAAATAAAAATAAGGGGTTCATATAAAGTTGGGTGGAAACGAGCGTATCTTGTCTCAACTCAAAGTAATAAATAATCAATAAGCAAGGAGGAAGCAGGCCTATTGGAGCCATTGGAGGAAATGTACCCGATTTTCCAAGAGGCTCCACAGTCCACATTCCACATCTAATTCATAATTACTATAAGGATTGGGATCATTGCTCTTGCTTCAACGCATACGCAATCCATCTTTTCTAATCCATTTTTTGATCTTTTCGCAGCCTCTCATTAGTCCTATTTGTATTTATTACAGAAATGATTGATTATATGATTGATGATGAACAATTTAAGATTTTTATAAGAGGAATACTAGAAACAGTCAGATAAGTAACAAGTAGATACACATACTTATATATGACATGTATTTACAGACATATTATTATTATTATTATTATTATTATTATTATTTATGTATGACAGATCACATATATGGAGATACGCGTTAAATAATTGTTCAAAATACAATTTACATTTAATTAGAAATATAATTTCTTAACAAGACATAATCATAGACCGGGCAGCTCCATTCAAAAAATAATTTTCATTGACCTTGTTGCACAAGTTGTTGAGAAGGTAGCTAGGGGGATCCTGGATCCTTATCATCTATCGGCTAATTTCCCTTTTGATTCCCCATTCCCCATTCCCCCTTCCCCACCTCCTTATCAGTTATCACTTATCACCGGTTGTCCCTATTCCCATTTCCCATTGGACAAAGTAGGTTGTACATTCAGCATCTAATAAACATTTAAAAGGGGAGAGACCCATCTAAGATAGTAAGATTTAACGTAAAGCATGAACGCGTTCTAAAAGTGTGAGGTGTCAGCAGGCGTCACAAGTCCCTTGGCCCATGTCTCTTCTAGCAATGCAAGCATTCAACTTGTTTCTCTAATCATGTAACACTTGATCTGTTTCTGTTATACAATTCTGTTCTGTTGTACAACTACCAATTACAAATGAATATTTTCTCTCCTTCTCAAAGAAGGAACACTGCACTTGTTATTTGGTATCATCTTGACAATCCATGGACAAACTACTTAACTTGGTGGGATATTTAAAGGGAAAGGGTTGGAAGTGGGAAGGAATTGGAAGTTGGGAAAGAGGTTCATCTGTAGTGCAACAAATGGCAGCTTTTAATAGGTAGAGAGTAGAGAGAGTAGCTAGTTGATGAACACAAAATGAGGATCCCTCCTATTCCCTATTCCCTAATCCCTACCCATTTCAAATATGGATCCAGTCCCTTTCTAAACTTGTTTCGCTACAAATGACAAAAAATGCTTCTCATCCTTTCATTTTGATTTCAAGGTTAATTCATTCCTTGCTTCGCCATTTGCCACCTCATAATTTACCGAATGATACAAAATGAAATCTTAGCCTGTTTAAATTTGTTTGGACTTGCTCTGATTGCTGCAAAGTTAAGTTATTCCTTTTCGCAAGGTTCCCAACTAAATCGATCTATAGCGACGTTTTAGCGATAATTGTGGTGAGGGGAAGCATGGGAGCACAGATGTGTGGAATGTGGATGTGTGGCTCTGTTGGAGAGTTAGGCACAAACATAGGATTCAGATTGTAATGGTTAACGTGTTAAAAATTGCATGTCTTGAAACTGGTTAGTAAAAGTAATAGTATAAAATATTCGAAGAGCTGTGCAGTGATTGGTTAACGTGTATAAAGTGATACATACATATAGACATATGCTTAAATATCTGACGTATTTCTTTCTGATAGACTCTTCTTCTTTCTGTAATCTTTCGAGGCCCGAGCTAACAAAGAGAAGAATATATAACTAGAGCGAAAATACGAGTTGTTAGTGATTAGTTGATTCTGTTGATAAATTTGTAATTGTACGAGTAGAATGGTAATTAGTATTGAACTAATTTAGTGTAAGAAATATCTAGCTAGTAGCTAGCCATTATAAATATGTTGGCTATCCACCAATTGCTTTGGTTTAAGTGTTTTGTAGGATTCCGATCTTTTCATAGTTTTTTTCAAACCAAAACTCACTAACTGCGACAGCTGAACTTTGAGTACGAGTTTTGTGAGTTGCCAGTTGCCAGGTGTTGAAATAGTGACTTTGTGAGTGAGTCCCTTCCACATCCCCAATAATAATCCATACTTACATATGATTAAATAGTTAATTGGTTATAGTCATCTCTCTCTAGTCTACAGCCATTACAGCCTACAACCTACAAACACGTATGTACACGTGGTATAAATACACTTAATTAACTCTGGCTAGCTAACCGTGTATAAGTAAATAGGTAGAATGCACATGAAGTGGAATCCGAATTGGGTTATTGATGCATTAGGTGGATGTGGAAATGGGGCTGGGGCTGGGGAAAGTCTGGGACAGTTGGGGATGTGGACTTGATGACGGAGAGAAACCTTTCCACTTTTTTTGGAAGAGTTAGAATTGGCTTTTGTTTAAGGTGCATCATGATTTGATGTTTGTTTACGTTCAGATGGTCCACACCTGTACCTTCTCAGCGATGATGCACCAATTGGCGTGGTCGTAGTAGCTGGAGATAATATGCAAATTTTGAACATACTTCTCGATAAGCTTGTCTAACTCGCCCTCTCTAAAAACGTGGTAATAGCGATGGCAAGTGAGAGCAGTAGAGTCCTCCGTGTCCTCCCCAGCCGCACTGCTTGATTTTGAGCTGGACTGCACCCTTATTCTAGATTGAGCCTCCCGTCTTGTCCTTCCACTCAGTCCACTGACGGATACTTTCTTATTCGTTCCCAGACTTTCTAGGGAGGACATTTTGCTCGGGGGTTGACTAGACTGCGAGGGTATTCCGCTGGATGAAGGGGGCCCTGGGACTGGAATTCCGGAAATCAGGTTTGACTTTTGAGGAGCTGGAGGAGGTTGCGTGCAGGAGCTGCTCGTCAGGCTGGACTTTGCCGAGGTCCAAGAGTCAAATGAGTCTCCTCCACGTATAGAGCAGGAGCAGGTGGAAGACATTCTAACACTAGAGTCGATACTCGGATTCCGACTGGGCTGCTGCCTTGAATTATTTGTCAGGTTTTCCATAGAGTCAAAAAGGGAGTCCCTCTCCTCCAGCATTTCCAGTGAGAGTCCACCGCCCATCTGTGGACCAGTGGTGGCAGCTGTTACCGCGCTTGGTGCTTCCGAACTCTCCGGGCTTGTCTCGGGAAGTCCTGGAAGCACCTCCTCCGCTGAGCTTCGCTGACCAAACTTTTTCAAAGACTTTAATCCCGACTTTTTGGAAACATCCATGACTGGAGTCACATCCAGTGAGGAGAGCCATTCAGACGTGGAACCCAATTTCGCCAAACTTGTCTTCTTTCTTGCTCTTGGACTAGACTCCCTCATGAGACTTTCCAAACTAATATTCAGAACCCCTGTAGTGTCCCCCATCCCTCCTCCAGATGAAGCTGACTCCTCCTCTTCCCTTTCATCCGCGTCCAATTCATCTGTCCCTTCGCCCTCTTCCTCAATTTCATCCACTTCCTCCTCTGTGATAATGGGTTGCTTGGCCTCATCAAAAACACCGGACGTACTCTGTCCTCCTCCTGCGCTGCTGTCCTCGTTCACAACACTCACCACACTACTCACCGAGTTTGGGGAGCTGGAGCTTGTATCCGATGTGTCTGCGTCGTCCGTCTCTGGATTAAACAGCTCGACTGCCAAAGCCTTCGGCAAACTCCTTCGAACAAGCTGCCTGGTTAGCCCAGACTTTCCTTCAGGGATAACACCAGGCCGCCGCAGGACTTCGATCTTGTCCAACCGCTTCTTCCCAGAAGAGCTGGACTTTGAAGAAGGTGGGACGTTTGTCGTGGTGCAAGTGGAGGAAGAACTTGGAGCAAGTGTGCTTTGTTTGTGGTGGTAGTTGCGATCACTAGTCACCTCTTCAGGTTCAGGATGGCACGGAAACTTTTCCTCCTCTGTTCCCCCTACTCCTGGAGAGGAGAGGAGGGGCTGATGATACTCATCCTCTGCTAATAATCTGGTTGTGGCACTCTCATCAAAAAGGAATTTGGTTGCCTCTCCACAACCGCTACTTCCGCTGAATCCACTGCTCGTGGATCCCCCAGGTGTCAGTCTTAGATGTCTACCCGGATCAGCAGGACTCACGTCTGGACTTCGCTTTTTCATGATCACCTGAATTTCCTGAGCCAAGGGACTCGGGCTTTTGGGTAAATTCCCGTGGTTGGAAGGTGAGAGTCTGGACGCAGGAGATTTTGGACTCCGGTCTGAATCTGTGCTGTTTGCTCGAGTTCCGCAAAAGTCCACTGCAAAGTCATCCAATCCTCCACCCGACTTTGGGATAAAGATGACAGAGGCGAAGCTATCCTCAGAATCCACACTTGTATCACTTTGGAAGCTAGAGTCCTTGGAAGAGTCAGACCCATCCTCTCTAGAGAGCTTTCTCACGTGGCGCACCCCGGGAAGCAATTTATTACCTCCGGATGCTCCATTCGAAGCACCGTTTATATCACCACTTTCCCCCACCCCTTTTCCTAGTGGGCTCAAAGGCCCCGGAGAGGAACACTGTCCATGATGGTTGAGATGGTGTCCATGATGGTGGTGGTCCTGCTTATTCCCCTGCTTCCCCACCAGAGTAAGAGAGCCGGCAGAGCTTCTTCGGAGAAAGAAAGGAGGGAACAAGCCTCGCCTTGTTGTGTTTGATGCTGACGAGCTAGCGTAGCGGTGGCCTCCAGGAGAGCTGATAGTTGAGCATTCGTCGCTCTGCTTCCAGTTTTGAAGCATCCTCACAATCCCATTTCGGAGGGAGGTTGTCCCGCTAGCACCTCTGGGAGGAGGGTTCTGTTGAGAGCAAGACTGCTCCCCGTCTCCAATTCCGTTCTGTTGTTGAAGATTCTGTTGGTGGTGGTCTGGGAGGCTGCTACCAGTCGAGTTGGGAGAACTATCCGTCCCCATTCCATTTCCTGAACCACTCCCAATCGTTTCCGATCCGGTCTTACCATTCTCGTTTGGTATGGGGAGGAGGCCTCCACCATTGTTTGCTGTTGAAGCTGCTGCTCCATTCCCTCCTTCAGTCCCTCCTCTGAACCCCCGACTCAGTCCGTTCTTAATGAGTTGAAAGCACTTGACATTACTGGAATTTTTGAGGAAGGCTTCCTTCATCTGGTCCCACCTCGTGTTCTCTTGGGGTCTTCCTTGCCCCATCCGTCCCTTGTTGTAGATAAGTTCCTCATTCAAACTGGACTGCTTCTGAACTTGCTGTTTCAGTCTCTCCTTCTCCTTTAGCCGGTCGCCAGAAAAAATGAGCTCGTCATTCATACTCGTCTGTTTCCAGAAGGGGATGCTCGCAGGAGGGATGCTTTTCTTTTGATGCTTTAGCTTGTGCTTTTGATGCGGAGCAGGATGTTCAAGAGAAACCTTTGGGGCCAGAGCTGGGAGACCATCAGCTGGGGCTCTCTTCTCTTCCGTTCCATTATCACCCTGGAGATTCCCGTCGGGAGGGGACTCTGTTAAACCCCCTTCATTTTCCGGCTCTTCTGTGGACTGGATGGTTCCGTCTCTACTTTCCTTCTTTAGACCGTTCTTTACGCCATCCTCCGCTCCCTCCTCTTCCGGATCTGAACAAATTGAGCGTTTCTGTTTGACCAAGATTGGTCGTTGTCTCCTTTTTTGTTCTTGCATCCGATCCTGGGGAAAGATCAAGCTGAAATTTGAGCCTGTTCCTGGTCCTTTTGTCTCGTCTAAGCTCTCCTCCATGCTTTGAGTCTGCACGGATGCATGCCTTCTGTAAGGACCTATGTCGGGATCCTCAAAGGACTGAACTAGCGGTCCAACACCCCCATGCTCTCCGTTACCCATGTGATTTGGTTGGCCTTCGGAACTTGTGCCCGTGGCACGACTGTGATGTCGTTTCTTCCCATTTTCATCCTTCTTGTGGGACTGGGAAGACCTCAGAAAGCCCACGGGCAAAAGTCCCAGCAGATCACTGAGACTTTTTGATTTGGGCTGAGCGCTAATCGCAGGCCCGTCTGAAAAATGGCCCATATTGGCCGAGGTAGCCTCCAATGTCCTCCTCCGGCGGGGATAGAGCACGTTGGAGAAGAGAAGAGCTGCTTTCGATGGCGCTGAGACAGATGAAGGATGATGCTGAGGCTGTTGAAACAACTCTGCGTATTCCGTACTTTCCAACTGGCGAAGTTCAATTGGAATGAGGTTCTCTGCAACAGAAATCGTGCCAGCTCCTCCCGTACCCCCTCCACAGCCTCCATTACTAGCTACACCGTCATTACTCCGATGATGGGGATAGTCGAGACAGCCACCAATGTCATCCCCACAATCCATGTACGCAAACTGCTCAGCAGCACCCACGATCTCGTCCGTACCAGCTCCCGCAATATCTAGTCCTTGGAGGAACCATGGACGACGTCCACCCCTATTCCTCCTCGTTCCTGCCAGTTTTTGCAATGCTCGCCTCACAAAGCTGTAGCAGGACTCGTTGGGGGAGCTTAAGTCTGAACTGGACTGAGAGCTGCTGGGACACGTGGGATCGATGCTTCTTCCTCTATGATGCCTCACCCTCCCCCTTTTCCGGCACACATCATGGATTGAGGGGAAAGAATCCGAGTCGGATGTCTGTGTGTAAGCGTGGTAATGAGTGGCATCATCATCTGAGGTTGTTGTCGAGTTCAGGTCTCGCTCGATGGACGAAGTCTTGTCATCCGAGGAAGAGGTCATTGGTCGACTCCATGGGACTAAAACGTCTTGCGACTCAAACTATCAGAAAAGTGGCAAGTGTTCAAAACGTTTTGTTAATCCCATCGGATAAGATCGGATAAGATGCAAACCATCTCATGGATGGTTTGCAAAAATTGGGGTAAAGGTTCTGTTTTGTACTGTTACCTTTCGATGACGCTGTTCCATCGCCCATACGGACACCATCAGCTTCCCTCCAATTCGAAGCACTCTGGCAAGCTCTTTGAGGGCAGCCACACGACGCTCCGTGGTGGCAAAGTGGTGAATCACAGCAATGGAGAGACTCGCATCAAAGCACTCGTCCCGAAATGGAAGCGCCAGGTTGTCACAAATTAGCACCTCACACATTTAAATTGAACATTTTTTAAAGAGAGATGCCTCAAAACGGTCATGTGAAATTCAAAATTAAAAAATTGGCTATTTGTGGTTAGAAATGTTATGCATGATGTTTGTGAACGAGACTCACCTCATGTTCCTTTTCCCTCGCAATATTGGCTAAGTTTGAGCAACGGTCCAAGCCAATTTTATAAATGGAAGGGTTAATACTCAAATACTTCCCGTTCCCGCACCCCACATCACAGACAAACGATCCCGGCTCCAGGTCCAATAGGAACTGCTTCACCCTTGGCCAAGCCCTGTACCTAGAGTCGGAGAAGTGGGAGGCAATCTGCTGATAAACGTCGTGAACATAAGCCTTCTCCAACGCCACGGAGCGGGCTTCCCTCTCAGTGGATGAGCTGCATTCCTCCGGCTTACTGGCTAAATTTGTGGAGCAGCCCCAGGATGATGAGCCCCCCGAAGATGTTGCTACCACAGAGGATGGGAATGGCGGAGGTGGTGGGGGTGCCAGAGCTAGCCCCACGACACCTTCCATTGTCTCTTCTGATGAAGAAATCGCGACACTTGTTGGTGGCTTCAAGGCCAGCACTGTCGCTATGAGGAGAAACCGATTGGAATGGTTTGGAGGAGCTTGACCCAGATCCCATCATCTCTCAAGTGGCCCAGTGTCCTTCTCATCGTACTAGCCACAGACTACGCTTTGTACTTTGGTCAGAATTCCGTTTTATAACTGTTTGCTTGGACAGCAGTCAAAGTATCAAGTTGAGAATTATTTGGTTGTTGTTGCTAAAAAAAGTGATATGATGCGTTGTTGATTGTGGGAGCTCGCCTGCACGTCTCAGGTAACCCAACAAATGCAAAGACAAAGTGATCCAGTGGTTTTCCAGTCAAGGGTTAGGCAGAACAGACTGATTGATGATTGATGGTTGATGACTGATGACGATGATATGATGAGATAAGATATGAGAGAAAAGAGACGAACAGCCAAGGATGAACCAAGAGAGTAATGTTGGCTGTGATGAACAAGAGGATACGATTAAATAAGTAAAAGGAGGGAGATAAGGTGAAGAAAGATGCACTTGAATAAGACACACGAACAGGAGTACAACTGCAATCAAGAATGAACCCAAGTAGAACTAGCAAATCTCTTTGATCAATGTTCACCTTTTCCAATAGAATAAAATTTGCTCGTTTTCCAATTCCCCCAATTCCCTCCAAACCGCGAAGACTCCCTCCCAATTGTTTAATAAGTAAATATGTATCTTTTGTTGCTCTGCAATCGTCGTCACCCAGTCGTCGTCCAGTTTCCTTTACTCTGACGATTGAGAGACCGTCAGAAAGTTCTTACGACAGCTTGAAAACTCTGAAAACCTTTCACCCCATTTCATCGCGACCCACTTCAATTCGTCCAACCCAGACTTTTCAGTTCATTTTTGGTGAAAATAAACTGTACACTTTCCCAGTCCATCCCCCAGAAAACCAATCCATATTGGAATATATTAGAGATTTGAACGATCCTGGTGAACTGATCACAAAAATATCAAATACATAATATCACCAATAATTACCATCCAGAAAATTGAGCAGAGATGAGGGGAAATTAGTAGAGATATGGATTTGGATGTTGGATGGGCAGTTGAATGTTGGGTCGACTGCGAGTGAGCTGGATGAGCTGATGAGCTAACACATGATATCTGATATGTACATATCTTTTCAGTTTCCTCCACTACTCCAGCCAGCTCCACAGTGCAGTACTGTTCAGGAAGTAAGGAAGGAGACCCGGGACTCCCTCCGGTACATGGACGTTGTGACGTTGCGTTGTTGTGTGGTGGCCATTAGCAAATAGTACATGCTAGTGGATAGGGGAAAGAAAAAGGGGAAGCTAGGAATGAGGAGCTAGCCAAGCAAAAGCAGAAACAGAAGCAATCCAGTCCAATGCATATTTGTTGCATAATCAGGATGCGGATGCCGTTGCGCGTTCCTTCTTTTCAGTTAGAAGTGAAATAAGTGGTAAATCTGAGCATGAGTGGAATTTTTGTTCATTGTTTGAATTAGAAGAAGAAGAAAGGGAAAGCTCTTCTCTCTCTTCTTTCTCCTCAAAATCCAACTCCTAACTCATGTGTGGAACGGGAGAGACGCAACAGTATGCAGCATGTCCTTCCTTTAGCTTAACTACCTTCCTTCATCTACTTACCACTTTCACCTCTGCGTAGCGTAGGTGGAACGGATTCACACGTAGACTCTTTCTACTTTCCACTCTTCTTTCTTCCCACTTTTAATATTTGTAGTCTACATTTGCCAAGCTGCTGGCAGTGCTCTTACAATCCGTATGCCAACGGAACGCACCCATTCCCAAACTTGGAGATGAAGACTTTGTGTGAAGCGTATGAAGACTGAATTTAGCTACTCGCAGCTTACTTTCTTTCTACTACTTAGGCAGTAGTGCGCTTACGCTCTACTCAGCCTCGCCTTTCACCACCACCACCACCATACATACGTCAGTTTCACCATTCCCGTTTCCTGTTGCGACTCCAACTCCCCTCGCCCCATCATAATACTCCCAATGAATCCGCTCTTATTTAATTTACAGTTTGGATATTTGCAATTGGCAAATTACATCAAAAGTAATCATTTAGCTGTAGATGTAGATGTAGATGTGCTTGATGCATGCACCACTAGCTTAATATATATTTTTAGTAAATTGAAATTAGTAATTGGAGGGAGTAAAAAAGTAGAAGAATGGATTGGACATACGATATCATATCATAGAAAAGTCATAGACTCGAGCCAATTGTCGAACCATTTGTCCCTGGCCTTATCCTTCATCTTCACTTTCAAAAATCCGAATGCTGATCGAGGCTGCAAAGAAAATTCAGTCAGAAAATTCAGCCACAAAATATCTTCCCCTACAAAGGTCCTTTTGAGTCTTAGTCTGCAAATTTGAGCAAATTGATCCATATACAGATCTGTAGGTAGCATTTTTTGTAAAGGACGAGTGCTATATTGTAGCATTTAAAATGGAGATGAGATGAGACAGAGCTAATTGCTTGTCTCCGAGGTAGGTGAAATATTAGTTACCGATAATGATGTTTGTCAAAATTTAGCTGATGAATTCAGGGTTACTAACCTTATAGTTTGTGAACCTGTCAATTAGGATATGTTACTAGACTATGAAAATGAATTTCATCGACAAAACTATGACAAATGCAATGCTGTACCTCCTGTTACCGGGTTAGAAATTACAGAGGCAATAAATCATGTTAAGAAAGCTAGGAAGACTAAATCTCGGATTTCGAAACAAATTTGTAAACGTTATGTTGAAATTTTATGTTATCATTCGCACTAATTGTAACAACTATGCTGAAATTAGCAGTTATCCCTGCATCATTTAAACAGGCGGATGTAATACCTTTGTACAAAGGCCAGTAGGAGAAGTAGGAGCCAGGCTTCCTCATACCGAGCTATGTTTAATTTTCTATTCATTGTTAAGATCTTTGAATTTTTATTACAATTATATTCAAGAATTTTAAAAATCAATACAATACGAATTAGATCCAAACCAGCATGGAATCCGTGCTGGGAGATCGTGTAAAACTGCAAATGCAATTGTAACACAAGAAATTTATAATGCATTGAACAGAAAATCGGGTTAAGTTAGGGCTGTCTTCACTGACTTCATTTCACAGCATTTGATTCTGGTAGCTGGTTTTGGTAGATTAATTCTACCTAGTCCAAAATCTGAACTGTTTCTGTAATGTATAGTGTATGCAAAGCTTGGAATGACTACATTAAAAAAATTAACTTTAACGAGGAGGATAGTTATGCAATATTTACTGAAAATTGTATTTCCCAAATTGTAAAAGATAGTGGGAAATTCATGCATAATCTTTATTTTATATTATAATTACGACTTGGTATGAAATTTGAGAGGAAATTATAAAATTGGAATTCTATAGGGCAGAAAATTTTTATTTTATGCTATTATTTTTTCTGTATGTGTTAGGGTAGTAAAAACAATTGTAATGATTGATACCTGTAAACACAGTGCTAATAAAATCTATCTATCTATCTGTGTAACGTCGCAATCGGGATCTCCTCGTTCAAATTATTAGTTTGCACGTCATTACTTGTATTTACTCAGTAATCAAAAAGGAATCTCCGGCAGTGAATTTGGGACGGTCAGATTGGCCTTGAATCCGAGGAATGACGAAAGTGCTATGCAATTGCATACTTATAGAAATTCGAGACGAGAAGGCTGTTTGCTGTCTGCTGTTTATGATCTTGGTGCCATCAATATTTTATTACACCGATCGTTTTTTTACGAGTAAACTATGGTTCAGAAGGACAACCAGTGAGGACATCCAATCATGTAATTGCTATTACCAATTTCCCAACATCCCAACAAATTCAAAGTGGAACTTGACTTCTCTAACGGAAAGTAGAAGTAAACGTAATAAGAAGGTGGCATTGGAGGGAACAGCTTTACATTTGACTCAAGATTTGACCGAGTAGGTACGGGACAGAGACCTATTTATCTTCTTTTCCTGCAACCGGTGAAAATATGGACAAGGTATTTGCATTCAGTATACTGGCCTTGATAATTGTCACGGTGTTGGTCTGTCATGAAGCAAAGCCAGTTCCGGTGAGTTCATTCAAATTCCTTTTTAGTTGGTTCAATAATGACCTAATGATATTGGGAGCTGGCAGGCAAAGGTCACTAGTGTAAATACAGGAAAGAAATGTTTTCTGTTTAACAGGCATCCTTGGATATTCTGGATGATGGGAGGGAAGATACATTTCCATACTCCCTAAACCTCCAGAAGAGAAACATCCAAAAAAATGGAGAGGGGATGAGTGCCTTTGATGACTTTATGCCAATGTGGATCCATCGGATGCCTCCATTGGCCAAGAGAAGGCATCCTTGAAAATTGCAGTAAACAAGGTCTGTCACATTCTCAGATTCTATTCAAATGACAAATGTTAAAAAATTAAAATTATCTCTATCTGACATTAGTAAAAAAACTAGTAAATTGTCAAAATATACAAAAGTCCCAATTTATTTGCTCACATCGTTTCAGTTTCATAGTTGCAACCTTACAACTTTACGACAAAACATCGGCGATTTCATGACACATCACTGCAAATTTACCTCATTGTATGCTTTTCATTTGTGGCAGAAAAGTAGTGTCTCATTTTAAATATCTTGAGATGACGGTAATTTACACTTTAAAATCCATTTTAAGGCATTAGAAAATGAAACGAATGCTGCTCTCCAGACTCTACTATTTGAGGAGAATGACGAGCGAGAATGTACCATTAAATACCTAGGTTTATAATTGTAGTCAGTGGTCAAACCTCAGTATGAGCAACAATTCTCAATGATCAAAGGTCACATTCTGGCTGGTCTGGGCTGGGTTATCTTCATATCATCTTAAGTGATTGAGTTATTCGTAAAGAAAGTGCAACGAAGAAAATAAACATGATCTGCTGATATTTGAATTCACTTGTATCGCTAATTGAAAGACTTAGATTTATTTTTATCTGAGATTGGACCTGGCCAACACTTTACAAACGAGCATATCTTCTTTCACGAATCCGTTTGCAAAAATTTTATTAATTGCACAGAAGGTAAAGAAGCCCATTCCTTTAGGATTCCGAGGCAAGGTGGGCTTGGCGTAGGCCGCAGCGAGGGGATTCGGTTCCATAATTTCTACGACAGAGTACTCTGGATTGCTAGGGTGGACGGCCATAATCTGGATCTCCCCATGGAATGGCCAGTGTAAGGTGTCGTCATACTCGCCCTGCATGAAGTGGACGAACAAGCTAATGTTGGTGTCCTCATCATGCTCCAAAGGGACATCTATAGGAAGCTGAGTGCAGGCTCCCTCGCGCCCAACAACAGCCGTTGAGGAGGATGGCGTAGTCAGGTTGAACCTGAGGCATAGTTTGTATCCAAAAATATCTGTGTAGAACCCGGGGGATGTGAGAGAAATATTGGGATTTTTCCTCATGTGTAAGCACTGCTTTCGAAAGTTGGGAATTTTCCAGACATACACCCCGTGGCAGTACCTGGACGTGAAGTCATTAATAATCTGGGTTGTACTTCCAAATAAATTCATCATCGAGCCAAGCTCCTTCTCCAGTTTTTCTATCTTAATCTGCTTCTCTCGGTCCTTCTGTTCAAGTAGGACTAGACGTTGGAAAATGTCTTGGAGATGGGGATCCACCCCAGCCGCAGCCCCCTTCTCCTTTTCAATTCCCTCCTTCTCACTTTGCTGGTGACAGAGGGACTCCTCGGATTCAGGAAGCCTGCCCACGGACTGTGAGCCCAAGTTGTGAGAGGTTGAGGGACGGATGGTGTGCTTCCTGGCAAAGCGGACCGAGTCCCACGACCTTTGCCTCCTAAACTGATAGTCATCCGCGGACATGGCCCCATCTTCCAACATCCATGGATCTAGGTTGGGTCGGGAAGTGTGAATCTTCAATCTCTTGTAGGCAGCCTAATATCATCAAATGACATTATATTTAGTGCCACTTTAGCACACTCCAAAATGACATAAATGGCACATGGCATGCTGATGAAATAGGAAAGGGAGTGCTAACCATGAGAAGAGCGAGATGATGGTGAACGTCCAAATCTAAATGTCGTCTAAACTGGTCCTGCCGAAGAGGAATAGCACAGCCGACTTCCTTGTAGGGACACTCCAATAAGCCATTTGATGTTGATGGACCTGGTCCAGCGTCTCCATTTATGAAAGGGAGCAGACTCCCACCAAATCCGTTGGTGGTGGTGTGGTCCGACTGGACATGTTTCTCCAGCTCCGCTATGGGGAGGACTGCGGTGCAGGCAGACTTGTCCTTGGAATAGGGGCACTTTGCCATGCACGCCATTATTTCCCGGCGAGTGTAGTTGTCCGGAAAGATGTTTTCATGTGAGAGGGAAACAGAATCTACTGGACACTTTCCATTCTCTTTTCTAGTTTTTAACCAAGACCAACTCATTAGAATTCATTTAAATTTAATTCAAGTGTTAGCCAAAGTCCATCAGTTTTCAAAAGCATAAATTTTTCCTTACATGACCCATTGGCTAATGCAGCTGCTGCAGAATCTGTGTCCGCAAGTGGTCAGAACCGGATCTCGAAGGCAGAGTAAGCAAATGGGGCATTCGTACCTGGAATCCGTCCCATCCACTAGCTCATAGTCATAGCCTCCCTAACAACAAAAAAACAAAGGCCAACCTGGTCAACTTGTCATTTCAACTTGCTGGAAGCTCGGCGTAATAGATAAAAGATCCCTCAATTCCCTCAGCTTTATGTCAGCTCCCACATCACAGATCCATTCCACACATTGCACATAATTGCAAAAGGTAAATGCAAAACAGTAAAGAAACGAGTGCAAAAAAGTGGTTAAATTTGTACACTAAATGTTGGCAGCCAGCTTCCACTGCTCTTATCAATTCGGAAAGACAAGTAATAAACACTTGCTGATAGTGAAACTAAAATATTGTTTTTTAATGCAGCCTCCACAGTCCACACCCTTTAGGATCATCACCATCAGTATCATCACTATATAAACTATCATTCGAATCATTTCATTTATTTAGACATTAATTGTAGTACCTCTGTGTGACTGGTGGACCAAGTTGTGTTTGTGTTGGTTGCCACATTCGTGATAAGCGTGGCGTTTGATAAGGCACCTTCCTCTGAAATTGTTGAGGAGCTGTGCCTAGTTGTGTTTGGACTAGCCATCTTTCACAGCTATTTGAAGAGCATTCTAAAATTTACGCACATGCTAATTGCTTTATTGTAGGTTAAGTAAATACATGGAGGAATGCGTCGGTTAAATTCCCTCATCTCACAAGTCAAGCCACGTATCGTAAAGCCAACACATTCTTAGCAAGTATTTGCATTGGTTAAATTTGGTTAACTGACAGTAACTGATAACGAGAGCACTTCACTAATAACAAATAGTATTCTTTGGCTGACAAGAATAGAGTTTAGAGTTGGTGCGGACAAAGGTGATCGTGATATGATCCAAGACTAATCCCATTCATAACAAAATAGCTATTTTTTAATTAGCATATTTCCCATTCCTCATACCCGCATCCTCATTCTCATCAAGCACGGTAGCCGTTAGTTTACTTTCAAATGTAATTTCATATTTCCAATTTCCAATTAACTTGGGCACTCGTACTAATTCCTTTCTTTCATCCTTATAGATAGACAGATACTTACATCCCCTTTAAATAGCCTTTGTTAGTTATTCTAGCTTTCAACACTACTTGCACTACTTGATTTCTTCACTTAAAAATGTCATGAGTTAATTGTTGCCAGCTTAATTTTTTGCTAACCTACCTTAGTCACAATTGTGCTGCTACTTACAACTTGTGAACATTTCCAAAAAATGGTAAATGGTAAATTGCCGAGTAGCTTAAATCTGAGCTTTGGATGCTGATTGATTGTTTATAGTGCTGTTGATGACTCAGGTATAGGCTGAGTTCACCTGTACGACCCTCTTTCATGGCCTTGCATTAGCTTTACTCGCACGCTCATGCTAATTACTAAGTAGTTAGGGTTTGTTTGAAGGATGTGGTTGCTAAATCACAACCAAAGGGGACGCAGTCCTCCAAGATGGGCATTGTGCATCACGGCATGGGAGAGGCAGATTTTGAAATTGGTTAGGCAGTTCATTCATTTCATTCGAGTTGCAGCGAAACAAATAAATTTTGAAACTAAATTAATTTGAGACAGCAGCCATTTCAGATTTGTGTTCCTCGACCAAATTCAGCTCCAGCCATAGTTTGCATACAAACATAGCTGAAGGTTTATCTCGGAGAAGATCACTTTTTGGGCTGCTATTTAATGACTTTCGCTATCTATGCTTTATGTTCATTATATATATCTATTATGTATAAGGGAAACTAGAAGTGGGCTAATTAAAAGTGCAAATAAAAATCTTTGCACAAGCTACTTACAATTTACAATAATGTCAATTTGGGTTAGTATCCCCGATCACATTAAAAAATGTCCTAATATTTATCGATTCAAAACGTAACAAAAAATAATCCATTTAAAAAATTATTATGTTACTCAACGAAAACTGTTGTGA
This sequence comes from Lepidocyrtus paradoxus, assembly GCA_034696885.1. Taxonomy (NCBI): domain Eukaryota; kingdom Metazoa; phylum Arthropoda; class Collembola; order Entomobryomorpha; family Entomobryidae; genus Lepidocyrtus; species Lepidocyrtus paradoxus. The sequence goes on along the minus strand of JAQGAH010000327.1, from coordinate 19,278 downwards.
CTATTCATGTATTGATGTAACAATAGTTTTTTAAAACTTTCTCCTATCCTGAACAATTTGTGAAATGCATTTTCCGGTGAAAATTGCATAACTGTCCTCAATATCAAAGTTAATTTTTTGAAAATAGTCATTTCAGTTTTACAGGCAGTGAGGCAGTATACATTATAGATTGTTTAAACAGCTCAGATTTAGTACTATCTAGGTAGTATTAGTAATTAACCTACCAAAACATTTCTTGGACTCCTTAAGTATGAACCATTCTGAAAGCAGCTCACTTTGCCTTCTCTCATTAAAGTTAGAATACTTAACTTGCCTAATTTAGGTACGTCTGCCCATCTTACTGATTTGCATTAGTAAATCACTCCTCCGCTTGAAAATAGGGCTTGTTAGGGTAGGAACAACAATTATGTAAATAATTGATACCTGTAAACACTTGGTTAATAAAATTGAAATCTAAAAAAAAATCTAAATCCTCAACACACACAGACAAACCAGACCAGATTAGTGTCCCTCTAAAATTTCAGAGGGTCTTGATGGTAAACCTAACCGAAAGTATGGATTTGTTGTTGTTGATGGGTTGCTCTGGGATATTTGTACTACTATTTGCAGGTAGCTGGCTCTGTTATTGTTGTTGCTTTTGCTATTGTTATGCATAACTATGTTAGTCTATGTTAAGCACCAACACCAACCATCTCATGCATCGCATCGTCCAACCAGATAAGCTTCAGCATCCACTTCATCTGCTCTTTTTATAAATATTTACTCATCCACTGCCACTGACTACGACTAGTGGAGAATATCTATGCACAATGCAGATCAGACTAAGTAATACTGGATGCTGGAGGACTTAATTGAGGAACCGAACTGAGCTTGAGCTTTGAGAGGCAGGAGGTGAGAAATGAATCACCCAAAAATGCTGGGCTCCACTCCACACTAGTCCACACCTCAGTACCAATCCCAAGACAATGTTCTATTCATTCATCAATATCATCAACTTTCATTTCATAGTTTCATATAAAAAAATCAAAAGCATGAACGCACGATATATGGCCACTGCCAATGGCCAATACAGTTGAGGCAAATTGAATTAGATACAAGACAACTCACTCCTCTCATTCCACTCATTCTCAATACACTTGCAAAGGTGCCACTCTCTTCCTTCGCATTCATAGCAATACATCGGCGTTAGCGACATGGTAAGGTCGTCCACCGCTTCTGTTACCTCCACCTTCTAGTCACCTGCTGCGCCAGTCAGTCCCACTAGTCTAACTATGCAGACTCCAACAAATGTCAGCACAAGTCCTAGTCAAGTCCACAAGAGCCCAATATCGTGGTGCTGTGGTTGGTTAGGTTGTTCTTTTCCTGGTGGTGGACTGAACAAACGCCAACAAAGATACAAGTAGTGGTAAAAGGTAAACAAGTAGTGGGCTTATGTAAATGCATATATTTATGTTTGCATTGTCCATGTGTAATCCGGGGGAATAAATGAGGGCTTGATGACTCTGCCTAAGCTCGACTGACTCCTTTGCTGTTCCTTTGTTCTCTTGGATGCTTACTGTTTAGGACTCGAGTTATCTTATATAATGCAACAGCAATCTTGCTTTGTCATCAACTAACTAACTAGCAAAGAACATTTTTTTTGAAAATTATCGCGAATTGGGGAAACGTGAAGCACTGAATGCGTAAGCTAACGTATTACCAACATTAAACACGAGAGGATTACATAAAACAAAATGGTATTATCTGGCTGCTTGAACGTTAATAAAAAATTATTACAGGAGCAATTATTTCCCGCTTTTCCTCCAATCTAACTACAACAAGGACCAGGAATCCTCGGCTAGCTTGAATGAATCTAAAAAAATCTCTAATTTGATATTATAATTGACTCCATCGCCCACCTGAATCCGGTACAAGTTGGATAATATATATAAATTTAACTAGATAATTAGATAACTAACTCACCAACTAACCAACTGAGAACAAAAATAAGATTCAATATGTCAATCTTCATTAGTGAAAACAATCTATTATTAAAAGCTGTTAAATAAAAGTGACTTCCGTCGAGCTCTATTATAAGCTGATATATGAACAAAAAAATGGCAACATTCAGAAAAGGTAATCCGTGTGATTGTGTTTTGTGTTAGCTGTTAGCTGCTTTATTTCGAGAACGTAAATAAATAGAGTGCATAAAAGATGTTTCCAACGCTATTTTAGGAATAGTTGGCATACGAATTAAATGTATTTCTTAGTCTTTCATACTCGTACATACAATGATGGAGTGAAAGTTTTGTGTGTTGCATCATAATAGTGGCTATTTAGCTATTTAGTAAATTGGATCAAACAATCAGAAATATTCAACCCAAACGCCCGACGTCCCAAAATCTGCCCAGTTGAAGTTGTCTTAGCTGTCCTCATATTTTAATTTCCAGCACCCATTCTCATATCCCATTTATAGGAACAGGCTACAGGCCACAGGCTACAGCCCCTTGCTACTCTCTAATTGCCATTTGGGATTTGAATGGAAAGTTTTTAGAATAGTGTTGTAAGTATTTCAAAATATATACCAGTCTTATTTTTATTTTTGGCAATGGTAATACTTTTTGGTTGGTTTCGGTGGACAATTTTTCGGTGAATCTTCTTTCGGTAATTTGGTAGTCGCTGCGAATTTTTATGGGGTTATGAGCTTATGCATACATTGATCTGAGATCTGAGCTTGACGATTTTTGATAATTTGGCAAATCCCTTTATCTTTGGTAAATTTGTTTAATGGAGCTCACTTGTAAGTTTGTAATTAGGTACTTTTCATACACTTTATTTGTAGAGTTAATCCATTTGAAAGTGGGGATGGGTGCTGATAGCGATGATGAATGAGCAATAATGGGCAGAGCAAAACCAAAAGCCAACCAGCATAGCACAGACTACTTGTAGTTCAGCGTGACATAGCACATAGTATAATAGTATGGATAAATCGAAAAAAGGGTCTGCCGCAGCCAGCGACTCGCCACAAATCCCAATTTCTGACTGAAAATTGACTTATTTTTGGACGGCTCTTGCAAAAACGTGACATTTTTTTTATTAAAACTTGAGCTGGATAGAAAATAATTGAACACATTAGGCATGATTAGGCACATTCTGTTGAGTTGTCATTGATTAATCTATTTACTTTAATAGAGCTGCCCATTTGATCGGTTGATTGCTCAATTTTAGTTATTCATCTTGTAGCAGCAACATCTCCAAATCTTTACCATGGACCATGAATCATGAATCGTAAATCATGATTGAAGTAACCCCAATATGAAACTGCATGATATATTTGTAGTACGTGCGCACTGCCTGGGACATTTCCACATTTCTTCTACTTTTTCTTCTTCTTCTTCTTCTTCTTCTTCTTCTTCTTCTCTTTCTTCTTCTTCTTCTCTTTCTACAAGATAGAAAAAGCAGAGAAAGCAGAGTTTTTGATTGTTCGGAAATTATAGGCTTTGTGAATCTGGCTGCAGAGTAGGCAAGTTGAAGAGTTGAGTGAATTCTTGTTTCACTAACTAGCAAATCCGTGAGAAATAGCAAGTTTAGGAATTTGGGTTCCCCACTTTGATTTTAACCTGAGCGCTATTTTTCTCATTCACAATTAGTGCGTAAATAGATCCACTTAAGTAGTGTACTTGAGTTAGGTAGTGCTAAGATGGGCGGGGAAAGATTTCAGAAGGGAGGTTTTGAAACCGCATTCCTACTTGTTGGGGGTCATGGCAGGTTTCAGTGGCTCTGGTTGGCGGTTTGTTGCATCCAGGTAAGGAAATGGCCATTGTGGTCATGTGCTCTGTTGTCAGAATGAGTCTAGTGATTAGAGGAGAGGAGACCTCACATCAGCAGGCTCAGCAGCCTTCTCATCATCTCAATCTCTGGGTTTTACTCAATCCCAGCTATCTGCTGTACTTTTGTTTTCAGCTTTTATTTATGGCTTGGAACCACTTGGGATACATATTCATCGGGGCAGTGCCTCAACACTGGTGCTATGTGGAGGAATTGGCCACTCATTCTAATTCTACGCACTGGACTACCCACCAAATTCGGAATATCTCAATTCCAAAGAAAGATGTAAACGACTCGTCTGCGTCCTCATTTGCTGCAACATTCGAGCAATGCTCCTACTATGACATCAACTACCATCTATTACTGAAGGAATCCAGAGGCGACTTTGAGTCTGCTTATCAACTAGTTCACGGCTCACAGTCATCCGGAAGAATCCCTAATGACAATGAGGATGGAACAATCTATTCTTTAAATACAAAGTCATGCCAGAAGTGGAATTATGACCAGTCAATATATAAATCCACGATAGTTACTGAGGTAGAGTCCCAACTCTTTTAAATACTTAATTTATATGAATTTGAATGTCTTGCAACTGAAAATCCTATTTTAAGCGGGAATAATGATAACAATTAATTATGGATTGACAACCTGCTTGACTTGAATTTAGTTTGACTTGGTTTGTGGTCGGAGATATTTGGTAGCCAGCATCCAAGCTTCCTACATGGTTGGTGCATTTCTAGGGAATTTCATATACGGGCCGCTTATGGACAAGTACATTCCAAACTAATAATTTTATAACGCTGCGCATGGAAATTTTTGAATGATTGACTTTTTTGCTATTGATATTTGTTAAATTCCCAATTTTTGCCAACAGAATTCTGGGTAGAAGAAAGGCATGCCTCCTGGGGGTAGTTATTGTGCTCATTTCAGGTTTCTTGGCCAGCTTTTCTGTCTCTTATGGAATGTTTGTTGGGATGCGGTTTCTCGTCGCGATCGGGGCGTCCGGCAGTATGCAAGCATTTAGTGTTTGGTGTAAGTCCACTCCACTGGCTCTTGCTGTTTATCCTTTATCCATTTTTATCATTTGAAAAAAGAGGATTCGTAAATAAAGTTTTATTGCTACTTCTGTTGATTGATTCGCAAATTTTGCAATCCAACCCACCACAGTTATGGAGCACTGTGACACCAAGTCTCGTGCAAAGCTGTACTGCATATCCAGCATGTTTTTTGGGATTGGCTACGCCATCATGCCTATCTACGGATATTTCATCCGAGACTGGGACACCTTGCAACGTGCCTTCTCCATCACCACGCTCAGCCTCGTCTCTTTATTTTGGTGACAAGAATTTAGTTGAGAAAATTGATGTAGATAGGTGAATTTGCTAAAGTCTCATCAGGCCCTAATCCTAACTTCAGTTCTGCAAAATTCTCCCGAATAAAAACAGGTTCTTCCCAGAGTCCCCTCGCTGGTTGGCATCAACCGGCAAAGAGGAAGAGGCGGTGGAGGCTCTCCTAAGGATTGCTCGTGTGAACAGAATGCCACCACCCGATCGAGAGGACTTGATGAGGATTGTCAAAAGTTGTCACATGAATGATGCCAGTAGTGCAAATGAGCACCTGCATGGTAACAATGATAACCCACATGAACTTCAACTCAATGGACGTGGCACAGTCTCACTCGGCCTCGCTAAGAAAAGCAAGTCGGGTATTCTCCATAAGATTATCAGCGGATTGACAAATTTCAAGAGTCTCGTCGCCACCAGCGAACTTAGGCGAATAAGCTTTACCGTCTGGGGACTATTCATAAGTGTGGCCTTCGTTTACTATGGATTCGCATTCAGTAGTACCAACCTGATAACCAGCGACCCCTATTTGCTCGTCTCCCTCGGAGCACTAATGGAGATCCCTGCGAGTCTTGGCCCCATCCCATTCCTTACCAAGTGGGGTCGTCGACCAACCATTCTCTGCTGCTATGTTCTCACGGGACTCTCCTCTTTGGCAATAGCCATTACACCAACCAGTTATGAAGTGCTAAGGACAATTTTATCCATGACTGGGAAGCTATTTGTCGCGTCCGCCTTTACCATTATGTACCTCGTAGTGAGTGAAATTTATCCGACCGTTGTGAGGTAAGCGTTTTCACTTGAAACTTCAATTATAAATATTTGATTTCTAAAGCCCCAGAGCCAGCTAAGCCATTCATTCTATTCCCTAATTAAAAGACTGATGATTACGCTACCGTAGTAGGGTCAAAATACCGCAGTCCTTCACTTACACGGTGGGCAGGCCTTACTTTTAATATACACTCAAAGAAATGTTTTTGTTAAACAGGAGTACAGGAAGAGGGGCAGGATCACTGATGGGAAGACTTGGAAGTGTTTCCTCTCCTTTTGTAGCGGATTTGTTGGTATGCCTAATAATGACTTTGCTTTTCATTTTTCATTGCACTGTATTGACTGTATTTAACTATTTCATTAATTAGTCGTTATCCTATTTCTTTTCTAGACAACAGTTTATCCGGACTTGCCATCCATCATTTTCGGTATCGTAGCGCTTTCGGCATCCCTCATCGCCCTGTTCATTCCGGAGATGAAAGATGTGGATATGAAAGACCAGGTGTATGAAATTGATTTTGATAATCTTCACAATGATGAGGATGCCCAGCATGTCAAAACTAAGGACAAGTTGGATCCATGATAATAACTTGTTTAGGTCAAACTAATGTTGAATATATTGCATCAAGTTGTCAAGTATTCGCATTTACATATCTTCTTAACTAAACTCCAGCTGGTCCATCTAAACTTTAATACATAAATAACAAAATAAATTTCAAGATTCCAACATGTCATCCTAGTAACTTCAACTTCCCGTGTCACAGTAGTCCCCCCCCCTCCAGCTGCGAAATGTAAAACAGAGTGGACTTGGAATACAGATGCATGTAAATACAAGTACCCGCGTAACCATACACAAATTTTTAAAATGCGCTGGGTTTTGACTTGAATTTTTTATTTAATCGCAATAAAAACCTTAAAACTGTCTGCAGCCTTCCAAGACACCGTTGCATATCATATTTTGCACATACATACAGATAGCTCTTTTGCTAGTTGTTTTGTTTACATTCATAAACTAGTGGAGGAGGACGACGAAACGGGGGAAACTAGCAAATGGATGTAGGATGTAGCTACTTCTCCTTCTCCTTATCTTGTATGTATCTATTAGAATTTCCATGTAACCTCCCTTATCATACCGGGCTAATTTCTCCTTATCCTTATCCGTTTCAATGAGGGCGAATTTATGCAAAATTGAAATCTGAAAGAAAAACGCTTTCCAATGATAATGAATAATGATGTATCATTTGCTATAGGTTACTAATACTTTGACCTTGGAAGGTTTGAGCGGATATTACCTATCTTTAAACTTGTTCGAGCTATGATCCATACAGATATGTGATGTGATTTACAGAATTGGCAAACTCGAATCTCTGCCAATTTTGTCACTTTTCAGGCACTAAACTGACGATCATCTGTGCATTAATACTACAGTATTCCAGAGAATTGGATCCATGTCGAGTTTCGAGTATTCCGTTATCTGATTGCAGTCATCTCTGGTTCCGTTGCGACGTTTATTGGGAACGTTACATTCGACATTTGACAGTCTCTCTTGCTGGTGGCACTTAGAGAATGGGAAGGGGCACCGCACCGGCCTGGAGGATGCTGAAGCGGTTGTTGGCACAGCTAAGCTGACATGATATTAACAAGACGGGAGGTGTTGAATCCACCATAAAACTTGATTGTGCAGATTTGGAAGAGTTACAGGATTACAGCATTAGACCTTTGCTTTCATATGCACCTAATATATATTCATTATCATTATCATTTTATCATACAAAATTAAATTAGCAACTGAATTCTGAACTATTTTTATAGAATCCAAAATCCAACAAACGTATATCAGGGTGCATGCAAATCAATAATAATAAAATGTATAACGGGATGGTATTTGCAATAACTGTTTAAAGTAATTTTCAATTTAATTTAGCAGAGAAGATGAGAAGAAAGCAAACAACCCGTAACTCGCTTGTCCTTGCTAGTAAAATCAGTAGCAGTAGCAGTAGGTCCATTTGAATTCGAAGGTGACGTATTGTATGTGACAACAACGTAGGAGCAACATTCCATAAAACATGTAATTACTTATTACAAATTACAAATTACAAATTGTAGTTTCAGTAGATGATATAAGTACGTATTCATTTATTTTATTAAATATAAGCTTTGTATCGATCATATTAAAAAAGTTCAAGTCATATTTAAATAGAGTAAATTTTGTATAAGAAATACATATATTTAGTAAATTGTAGAGGCATAATTTTGCTCTGTAAACTCTGCTCAAAATTTTTTCAACTTGACTTTACAAATTCATTTACAGTCGTTTAGTAATGATGGCATGATGGTGTGCTGGCCTGTGCTGCGCTTCTACAGTACATCCCTGTCATGCCAAAATAGCTACTCAGTTGAAGTTGAAAAGCATTGTCCATGCGCCTCCTACCATGGTATGATAGCTGAAGGCGTGAGGCCCATGGACAAGGCTTCTCGGCGGATTAAACTGTAATGTATTTACTTTGGCACGACATTGCATTACAGTTACAGGCAGTGTCAGACACCCTAAACAGCTACAGCTACAGCTACACCTACAACCTAGGCGCATTTGAGAGTGAGTGAATCTATTTTGTCAATGCGGTGGGAGTTGGAGTTGTACGACGATAAAATATAAATAATCATTCATTGGAGACAAAAGTTGGCAATTGAAATTAAAAACTAACAGGTCGTAAACAATGTACTTATCGGAAAAGTTAAATACTGATAAGATTCTTAGATAACTATATTCCTCCAATTAATAAAGGAGCATATAAAGGAGCATAAGTGACAACGAAACGGTTCATTGGCTGTAATTTTCTACTTTCTACAGTCTACGCCAAGGCGTTACTCAACTACTATGCTACATACACAAGTAATCTCTCAAAGTCTCAAAAGCACCAACAAGACACGGGGAAACTGGACAGGGTTGGAGCTGGATAACTGAGGTTAGGAAGCATGAAAAACTGGATTAGAAAAATCAATGGCTCGTTGACAAATTGACAAGTTTTAAAAGTAAGTTAGTAAGTACAAGAGGCTAAACTGAGTACAAAAACAGTATGAAAAGTATCCATATTCTAGTCCCGACCTCTGTCTCACTTAAGTAAATGGATTCACAGTAAACTAGGCCGTTGTAGCAAAATTGTTGTCCTTGTTGTCCAAACTACCAATGCGGGAGTCCAAACTTCTAGATTCGGCATCATTCCCTGGAGGTCCTGCATAGCTGGCAGCTTCTTGGAGTCGAAGAAGCATATTCATCTGAAGTAGTTCATAGGAATTCCATCATTGATTACACATACAATTGCACAATTGCATCAGCCGACATATTTAAACAATAGGCTTCTGGAGGAAAATGAAAATTGAAGTTTACCAGCGGATCTGCATCATCAGCAGTCGCCCCTACATCCCTACTCTTTCTGCTGCCCCCATTTCCCATGCCGATAGAGCCGCTGGACGTCATATCATAGCCAACATCCTCAGGTCTAATCCTGTAACAATATATATCCGGAAGTGAATTACGAGTGAGTGAGTGAGTGAGTGCATCAAGAAAATTAGAGGAGAGGAGACAAAAGAATTGACTCCACTTTTACCGTTGAAGAAATGCTGGCTTTCCCATTTGCACCGCAAGATTAGGTGACCAGGGATAAGTGAGGGCTAAGTACTCTACAGGATCCTCCCATGCAATCCGCTTCCCATACTGCTGTAATCCTTCCTTGACGGCTTCAATTAAATAGGGGAACACGGAATAGTGCCACAGGTCCGCAAACCAAGCCTGGGAATTGACCACATCCATAGGGCAAGATAGGAACAACCTTGGCCCAATGGTCACATCTCCCGAGTTGTGGGCCTCCAGAAATTTATTTATGTGGTTCCAGACTTTGGGGATCCAGTCCACAATTCTCGCCAAATCTAAGTTCTTTGTCCCATTCTGCGTGTCTACTTCAATCAGTCGGCGCTGGAGGTAACGATTAAGGAGCCCCTTTACCGGCTCCATATGATTTGCAAAGACCACCCATCTAAAGTTATGGTGGACTGCGGTGGGTGGAACCGTAGCGGATCGTGTCATGGTCCCGATTATTATCGGTTTGGAGGACTGTTCTGAAGTTGGGGAATCCTCTTTCTGCTTCAGAAGAACCCCATTAAAAACCTCCCCCAAATTCTGAATCTGATGCAAATTGTCCAAAATAATTACAGAGGGCAGATCTATCCCCGCAGTCCCGTCGCACTGCTCCGCCAAGTTTGCCAAGTATTGGCGAAGTTCCTTGGTATTCTTGTGATCCGCACTGAAGCTCGCGATCGCTTCCGGACAAGGCTCCTTGCCGGAGCTAGCCACTAGATATTCTCCGAGTTTTCTGGCTAGGTAAGATTTGCCAGTTCCGCTCGGGCCGCAGATGATAATCCTTCCGTTGTCTGAAATTAGACTCATGAACCGCTGGAGAACGGACCGAGGTACCAGAGTTTCAAAAGCTAGAGCGTCCAAAGCGCAGAGGACGGCCCCTTTGAGACAGACGCGGATTTTTGTAACGTCTCCCACCAAGTAACCGCATGGAAGAAGCTCAGGAGCGGACCCCTCCTTCGTACGAACAACTTCGCCAACCGCGTAGCTCAAAACGGAATCCGCATTAAGGCCCAAACTTGACATCGGATCGATACGCATGAGGTATTCCTATGAAATATTAATTAAAGTTACGATACCAGTCATTTAAGATTGGAGGGGTTTACTGCCTTCATCATGTTCATTATTATGACTGACAAAAACTTGTCACTCTCAACGTTTGTGTTTGCGTTTGCCTCACTTTGAAAGCTCGTTTCACCAAAGTGTCCAAAGTATCCCATTTGGTTCTGTTGCTCACACTGATCGTCCCGATGACGCACTCTTGAGCTGGAAGCCCTTCGACCGGACTGATATACCGTTCGTACGAGCCATGGCAGCCCAGATAAACTGATACGACGATGCGCTTCCCTTCCTTCTCAGTCACATCGCCAGTTAGAAACATTTCTAACGTGGAGGATGATGGGGGAGGGACTTCGGACGCGCTCAATCGTCGATCCACTCCTTCATTCCCGTCCGCCAACTGGAGGGAGGATTGGGAGGAGGTTAGGGACTTGCAGGTGACCATTCGTTGGAGTCGCTCGTTGTCTTGTTTCAGGCTTAACATTTCATTCTGTTAAGTAGAAAAGGGTTGTTAAATGACATGCATGAAGTATTTAAATATAAAGTGCAGAACGTATCCATGTTTTACTTAGGAGCTCTTTGTAAATACGTCTGTTCAGACGTAGGCTTACCCTCATCTTGGTGACCGTCTCCTTCAAAGATTCTAGTTGGTGGGCACTGGTCAACGCCTCCAGCCTTATATCTGTGAGAACCATTTCTTTCTCCCGAAGCTGCTTCCTTAACTCATCCATCGATCTTGGCTCTTCTACTGGCTCCTCACTCAGTCCCGATGAGGATCCTTGGTGGGACCTACCATCCTGCGCCATAGTACTGCTGCCTCCATTGGATCGCGGAGAGTGTGAACCGGTGCTCCTCGAACAACTTTTATTTCGCACATCTCCCATCGGTGGACTGAGGAGAGGGGAGGTTGCCTTAGAATTCCCGCTCATTTTTGACGATGATCCCAAGTTTTGACTCTGCACTTGGTGATAACAGTGGTTGGGAGGTGATTGCATTTGTTGATGTGGATTGGGTATGGTCCGATGAATTCGGTGACGATGAGGATAATTCCCTTGGCTGCTTGGACCTGAGCTGGGGGGAGTGCCGTACTGCGGGGGGAAGGAGGGTGCACGTTGGTCTCCATCTAACTGCCGTGTGTTGTCTTCATGTTCTGGTATCGTTCCATCACCGTGCTCAGGACTGGAATCGTTTCTGGATTTGCTTTTGGTTCGAGAGAATGCTTTTGTAAATGAGCTTCGTAACTGAAAAATCAATTTAAATTCATGTGTTGAAAGTTTTTTTGAAAAAATCATGCAACATGTAAGTCGAATTCTTGTTCAGCTGTCCTTACCCATCCCTTGCCCTTTGGGTTCTTCTTTTTGGAGCCGGGACTCTCTGGCATATTTAGATTGGCACTATGTGTTGGCGTCCCCGAAGGGGTCATTTGTATCTGTCCGGAAGGACTAGAAGTGTGGGAGTGAGATGCCCCACTACAGGTGGACGAGATTGAGTTTATACTGGACACCGAATCAGCGCTCAACTGCCTCGCCATCGGGCTTTCCTCACATGTCTCCGTCATCTGTGCCATGGTCAGCCCTGCCTCTACACTCTGTTTCCTCAGAAGGTCAATCGTCTGCCGGAGCTCAGTCAACTCGGAATCCTTTTGCTCCGCGGTTAATGTAAGCGTTTGTAGTCGTTGCGTCATATTGCTCAGAGATTGCTCAAATGCAGCCACCACGTGCGCCTGCAAAACATAGAAAAACCGTATCAGTCTCAGTCACCAACTATCTTGCAACTTTCCCTTTACACTTTGCTTCGCAGGGTCGGAATGTGAATGCGGTTCATGGTCCATCAGTCAAAAATTGCTCATTTCATTATTTAGAAATTCTCACTCAGTACTTTTTTAGATATTGGATACGCGAATTATGCAAATTTGACAACCTGCGAAAGTTTTAAATATTTCATTTAATTTTATTACGCATGTCTATCAACTATCAACTATAAGTATACCATATTATTTTATATTATACTTTCTGCTTTCTCATCCTCATCCTCATCCCCCTATTTACGTTTTCTTGTTTTCGTTTCTTTTAGGCCTGGAACCCACAAAAATTCATAAGTATCTAGCCAAAGCTTGTAGCTAGAAAAAGTAGAAAAGAGATGGGAAATTTTACTAGACTAGACTCAGACATGAGTTTTAAAGAATTCATCGATTTATGCATAGAGAAAATTGTTAAAGATCGTGGTAAGATATTTGTTAAGTAGATACTAATTATTTTATTTTCATGGTTAATGAAACTGGTTTGAACTAGCCATCCACAGCTATACAAACTTGCGACCGGATGCAGTATGGGAAAACCCAACATACCTGGTCACAAGACCAAACGAAACGAACATAACCTTGACAACCATTTAAACTATCCCTTTACAATTAAAATTGCGGAAAATTATGTTATAAAAAGCGTACTACAATACGGTTTGACTGATGTAGCAATGACCAATGGAATTACACTGACCAAGTCATCGTATTGGTCTGGTTGTTGAATTTTGCATCAGATTTTATCCTATATGGTAGTAATTTGTATACCACAAAAATTACTATCTTTTAATATTTTGCATTTTTGATATAAAAACCTATTACAAAAATATCTAGCTGTTTTTATATTGAACTTTTGGTGCCAACTAATCATCACTATTGTTTCCTACACGAGGCTTTGTCTGCTATATGACTTAATTAAAAAACTGTTCCCATCTTTTCCCCTAAGGAATCTTTTCCCCCATTTCCAATTTCAGGTTCTGACAATGTAAACACCCTCAAAGAAAACCTGTAATCACTAATCCGTAAATATACTAACAAGCTACATTCACGGGAGAGTGGGACGGGAGGACCACCCAACTTTACAATGTACTATTTCACATTACTGTACAGCCCTCCCTCGTCCAATTTTCCATAAACACAATTACAAAGTCCAATTTCTGCGAGATTTTGAACATGTCAATTTCTATTGCAATTTTCATTCATCCTTGCTTAGTCTACCGCAAATCAAATCAAATGAGAAGCACATAGACATAAGGAACAACAAGAAGTACACACGTACATTCAACATAAATGTATTACTCCTATCCTAATACTTTTACCTTTAATTGACCATTACAGAGTAATCATAATAATGATGCTTGTTTGTTCAAAGTAAATACAGATACAAATAAAGCCGTGAGCAAAAGACACAGTTCCGGTCAGCCCTTATTTTATATTCAACGACATAGTAATATGAATATTTACATATTTATAATAGAGCAGACAGCCTGTTCAGAGGCTCACTTTGGCCTTCATCTGTCATAATATTAATGACGAGTAACACGAAATATACATCACTGGCAACTGCTCACTCTTCACTATCTATATATAGCTATCATAAATGCAATTCTGCTAAAATGAAATGCACACGTTGGTTTTTTAGTCAAGCTATCATTTCCTGCTATCCTTCTTCAAGTCACGTTATCGCACTTTGGGATTGAAGAAAATTCTTTGAAAACAGACCCATCTTCAAATGAAAAATGTCTTACTTGGCTCCGAAATCGATTAGAACTTTCACTTTCGCATTTTGCGACAGAGATCAAATGTTTTTTTCCCTTCCATTCCCCTTCTCCCATTTTGGGAGTAAAATGAGTAAATGACCATTGAAGAATATGGACCAAGAGGTTACATTCGGCTACTTTTTAGTCTATTTTATGATGAGAGCTAACATGCACTTACGTCATGTGCATAATTATGCAAAAGTTTCATGGAATTTGGAAGGTTACAAAGTTGAAGGTGTACTTCAAAGCAAGGGCATTATTCATTGAAACGCATTTGTCATGCTGCATGCTGGTTTCAATCAATTATGCAGTTCTCACCCTGCCATAAATACTGAGAGGATCAAATTTTAAGCCTGGAACAAAGTAATAATTTGTTAATATATCACTTCAACAGCTACGAATTTCATCATCAGTATCAGATTTTGTTTTCGGCAATCCGTTTGTGTTAGAATCCCAGCCTGTATTCGAGGTAGCGTAGCTTCAACGTTCTGTGGATTGGTCGGTCTATTATTGCATTTTCTTCTTGACAGTTAGCCCATTCTCAACAGTGGATAAAAGTAGCAATGCGTTGAGATGAAAAAAATATCAAGTGCGGCGATTTCGAGCCCACCAGACTCGCTCTCTAGTCTAGGGCTAGGGGGGAATATATGACAGAGAGGTTAGCAAGTTAGCATGGCATTCAAAGCTTTTCAGTAAATATTAATCGCAAAAACTGTACAGATACACAGATTCTGTATTCTGTATGTTATCTGAATTATGCCTCAACGCGACCCACTCATACAACAGCTTTTTAAACAGTTCAAGATGCAGCAATAATTAATAGTTTTGTCGTCCGCTGCATCTATTGATATTGATAAGGTGCGTTCCGACGACATTGTGACGTCGTGAAGGTCATTGTGCAAGTTTGGATTGTCCAGCCTTCCACGTCCAGACGGAATTTTGTCTGCATTTCTCGCTTTTCATTTCCTCCAGTTGAGAGTCGACATGAAGTAATGGAGTGGAATACTATTGATGTTTATTACAAATAGTTTTAAAAAGCACTTTTTTCACTGTCGATGTCCTGGTTTAACTGACGTTTAAATGTAACTTTATGCACGTCTTGATGAGGACAGTTGTAACCAGTTGTAGCTGTACAGCCGTACAGACCATCGATAAACATTGGTATCGCCATGTAACCTCCAAATTCTTTACTTTAGTAAGATAAAGCAAAAAGGGCTTTCAAATATTTTCCAATAAAAAGCAAGGTTTAGGGTTATGACCGTTCTTACAGAACTGACGTATTTACTGACAAAGAAAACGATGTTGTAAGTGGAAACGGTAGTAAATTAAAGGACTATGAACCTTGGCCTTGTTTTTGCATTGCTAGATATAGTGTACCGTATAGGCGGACTGTCGATCAAAAAGGGAAGGAAAAGGGAAACTTCAAAACAAAACATGGCAACCAACGCTAATCTTAATCATCAGTTTATCAGTCTGCATCCTCATCACCATCAGTATCATCAACTATTAACGCCATACTAGAAATGAGACGTGCGTGCGTGCGTGACTGACTGACTGACTGGGAAATGATGATATTCAAAGCCTCCAGAAAATGTGACTGATAGCGTACCATGATCAGGCCAACACTAATTGCAAACTGAGGTGGAGGAACAATCATAAAAAGTACGTAATCTAATCATAGTCTGCTTTTTCTACACTTTCTTTCCAATTGGAAATTGGGAGGGTATGCAAGCTTGAAAGCAAGCTTTGATTGTGGTCACGATCACACTGATCACTGTGATCAGAAAACAAAGAAGGATGAGGGTTGAGGGTTGTGGGTGGATGGGCTGGAGCTGGATGGTACATGGATTGGGTTACTCTTGTATATATTAAACAGGTATTGTTACACTCAAACTTTTTATGTATTTACAATTTAAAAAATGAAGAAATATGGGTTGGATACGTGATGCAAGAAAGGAAAGCTGAGGCGTTTTTGCTTGGCCAGCATGGTTTTTATTTAAAGGAACCCTCACCCTAGCCAGTAACCGGCAGCAAAGTATGGATAGACACGAAAGGTCTCACATCATCCAACATCCCAACTCCCAGTCCCAAGTCAACTTGTGCTCTCATATAAATTGAGGGACGAGGACGAGGCTAATCTAGATGCTGGATGGATCCAAGTGGCGAGGGGGAGTAGCACATCTTCTAATAACTCTTGAAATATCCTGTTACATCCTGCTTGCGCCTTATCCAGCGATGTATCGGGTGCGCTTGGGATTGGGAATGGAGCAAGAGGAAGGAAAAGGTGAGTGAGTGAGTGAGTGATGGAGCCGAATAAAAAACGAGAAAACAGCACGATTTGGGGTCTAGCTTTAAATCATTCCATGAACGCTTTTATTGCGTAGAGAACACTCTTTTTTCACTCTCAGTTGGCAATTACCTCATAGTTGCCCCACCCAAAAAGCAATTTTAAAAATGTTTTCAGAAGCTCTGTCAAAACGCGACTCATTTTTGAAATTAGTTATATCCCAATTCCCAATGTCCATCCCAGATAACAGCAACTTCTCAACCTCGCTTCTCTTCCACTCTTGAGTCTTGAAAGACGAATGGATCTGCTGCTCACTCGTAGTCAACCTTTGAATGCTAAACCTCTAACATACAATTATTATGGAACATTAGTTGTCAGTTGGTAATTGCATCTTTGATTATTGAATTGCAATTGTTGAAACATGGCACGTCCTCTGGTTTTCCCATATTTATTTGTAGATCAAGCACCATTATGATGGAACCAAGTTAAATCAATGGCTCTCGAGGTAAATTAAACTTGAATTGACCATGTGTCAGTCAGTGTCCAGTGTCATCGCTTCCTTTACATTGAAGCTGTTGATCTCCGTTCTTTTAGAAACACTGCTATTTATAGAACAGTCAGGAGTGGAGTGAAGGGAAGCAGTGGTCCAATATATTTAGTGGCCTTCTTGACTCCAGACACGCACAGCCCCTCTCTCGGCTCTCGAATCAACGCAGACTAAAAAGTGTAGCTCAGATTGAAAAGAAATGTGAAATAGGTCAGATAACGTTTTTTTTGCGTTTTGTAAACACATGGAAAGGAGAGAAGCAGTGAAGAAGAGTGAAGTCACTTTAAAACACAGAGTCATCCCAATATTCCCAATCCCTGTCCCTGTCCATATTTTTAAAACTTGTACTAAATAAAGGAGCGTCAGCCTGTATTTTTATAAAGAGATGACGAGTAATGAGCATGACCGATGAGGACCAGCAGCTGGCTGGCTACACTCCATTCTCTTCCTTTTCTTCGTCTTCCTCACTAGCTACCATATGAACAAGAACTCAAGTTTCTCAATTATTTGGAAATACTTAGTTGGAAAATCAAGTCATCAAGTGGAAGTCAGACTGAAAAAAGATCTTGTTATTCCTCGAGTTAGCGCAACAGATTGTTTACAGAAGGGGAGCGGACTGCGCTGCGGCTGGCTGCTACGAGGAATAGCGCTGGAGAGCGTGAATTTTGAAAAGGCTAACAAAGTTTGGCCAAGGTTTACTACTGACTACATACCACATACCATACCATGCCATACAACATCTCACATCATCAACAATGCAATGCATCACATCTGTCGTCCAGAGATCAGAAAAGGAACTTTCATCTCTAAAAGTGGGAAGCTTTTAACTTCTGTTTTCTGCCTTATCACTTTTGTCGTCTGTGTCTTCCTCTTCCCCGAGTGATAGCTAATTACAATTAATCCATATTTTAACGGGAAGAAATTGGAAGTTAGGCGGTAGCTAATTTCTGAAATTAAGATACGTTTCTGGTGACTATGTTTTGTAAGAACTGTTGGGAGAACAGTTATTGTAACTGAAACTTTTTGCACTTTAATAAATCAATCAATCAATCAATCAAGAATTGAAGCTGAGTCGCCCATAGCTATGGCATGATAGGAGTGATACGAAACTCATAAATCCAACATATCCTATCCTAAACTATCAACTAGGTTTTAAGGTTAGATGGCAGGAAAGCAACACCATTCTAAACCAACACCTTATTCCTGTTAAAAATATTGTCATTGAAACTAGGTAGTTATGTAAATATAATATGAACGGATATTTTATATCTCCGCAAGTGCAGGAGATTTTGGAGGTGTAGTCTCGGGAAGAATTGGAGTTAGTGAGTCGTTGTTACAAGAGCGTAAAGTACCCGTTAAGCCAGTTATCCTATCTTTGTTGTAAAATAAGTAATTTATGTTCAGATAAGCTAATAGTCCAATAAAACCTTGTTGTACAGTTAACCGTCGCGTCTTTGTCAAGTCTTCATATATATTTATTGTTAGAAACATTACGTAATTTCTAATATCATCATTCTTCCTCCCTTGTTCTGCACGAAAAAATATATGTGTATACACTTGCACCATGCGCATGCTAGCATGAACAATGAACCAAACTCGACTCAACACTTCTGGAAGAAGAAGAGAAGACTCATTTCATTATTATATTTTCCATCTCTATCATCTATAGTTTGTTTCCCTTCAGCCTTCTACCCGCATCCGCAAAAAGTGACGCCTGCTCAAAAAATTAAAAAAAAAAGTCCAAATCTTCGTCGAGGTTCCCACAGTGACGCCTGAACACTAAAAAATATGCATGTAAAATGTAGCTGTTCCATCTTTTTCATTTCTTTATTCACTAAGATAAAGACAGTAAATAGAAACTTGCCACGCATGCTTCATCTGCCATAGTATATCACTGATGCTATTTCCATATGGCTTGAAATTAAAAAAAAATCACTCTTCATGGCGTCACCCTGATCCGTTTTTCTCAATTGGGATCTTATACTGAATTTTAATTACTAATTTTCCAATTGGAAGTAAATACTAAGTAAGTGTAAGTGTGCTGAAACTGTTGAATCAAGCAAATGGTCGCACATGAATCAATTAGGGCCAGAGCCATCTAATCGTAATCTTAATCTTGATTTTATAGAACCGAACTAAAAAATCAGTCGCGTATGCATTATTCAATTCATTTATCGCTCGATTCAACTTAAGTATAAATAATAAATTTCTGGTAAAATTGAGAGGAACGCAGCTGCGCTGCGTCCTCTCAATTTCCATATATGTGTCAGCT
>JAQGAH010000326.1:0-47821 GCA_034696885.1 Lepidocyrtus paradoxus | reverse complement strand
TCATTTGACCCCTTGGGAATTCATGCTGTATTACACAAGGTTTTCGACGACGATGGAAAGTCGTCATTCTAGATGCGTTGCTGCTAAGCAGCAACGGGTCCCCCCACTTGTGATTTATATTTGTACTATAATAGGATATTGCGCATTGTGTGAGTGAACGCTATTTTTTGCCAACTTATAAACTATACAGTACTGAAATGCATGTGAAGGTAGTATTAGCAGAATTCCGAATGAGAACCGATATATGATTGAATTTAATCCAATTTGTCATGGCCCGATGAAATAATATGGCTTCTTGCCATGAATGCCAACTTGGAGGCTTTTAGCTCAAGTACAAGAAGTTCAAATTTATGAGTAAAAGGGGTTGAGTAAAAATAGTATTTCCAACGTGTTTTCTTGAAGATATGAGCAGCATTTGCTGATTGGTATATTAATTTAAAAAGTTAATTAAATTGAAATAGTTGAAGTGGTCGGACGCATGATTATTGGAGCATTCGTTTGAAAGATTTTTTCAGCAATTAATTTTTGCTAAGCAAAATGACGGATGCTAACGAGATAACGGCCACAACGCTGAACGAGATCGTTGCTGGGTTGAAGATCCAAGATAAGATGGAACGGGTAAAAACATCAGAGTCTCTTGGAAAGTAAGTCATTTATATTGTGCATTTAATAATCTAATAATTTAATGATTTATGCGTTTTTTAATCATGAATTTAATTTTGCACAGGTTAAAGGAATGGGTCGAAGAAAATGAAAAATCAGATCCGTTCATAACGCCAATCGACAAGAAAAGTAATCCGTTTAATGAAAAGGGAAAGTGTATCATCACATAGAAATTATCTGATAAGACGACCTCATGCTAATTAGTTAATTAAATTTCTATGTAAATTCATAATAACTTGTATTCCAGTTCATTTCTATTCAACAATATATTTCATGAGCTCACAAGAAATCTAATTTGGGCAACCTTCCAAACCTCTCTACCGTTCGCGTTCCCACCTGTGTTCCTAGATTGCAAAAGATGGTTGAGTGAGCTAAAATACATTTTATGTAAAATATATACCTTTATAAGTTATTGATAATGGTGCATTTTCGACAAAAAATTCAATAAAAATCTACATACTGTGAGCCAGAATCCAAAAGCGGCCTTACCAAGTTTTTTTACCTAATCATAATTTTTTATCATTTTAAACTTGTCACAATATCAAGGTGCACACATCAAGCTTCAATAATTATGCAAATCTTTAGAAAAAAACCATCCTGGAAACTATATATTGTCCATAGAAAAACCCCGTCGTCACTTCCCCGTCATTAGTACAGACAGACTACCATTACATGAGTACTACATATCTGTATATGTACACGTATTTTTGATTTGGAATACAAACTATCACTAAAACATGAAAAATAAGATCGTGCTGTGAAGAATAATTAAGTAATATTTTAAAGTTTTAATGAAAAGGTTCGAAACATTGTCAAGTTTTTAAACGTACGAATAGGAATATGGATGCCACCCAGGATTTCTCCCCAGTTCTGATGCTAAAACTGGCAGGTTGTATTCTATTCTCATTTCTTATTTTCAAGCTAGCTCTAATTGTTCAAATGGGATTGGGAAAGCTCAGCCTATTCACGTGGCTCGTGAGAACCGACTTTTTAGCAGTGGGTAAGTCATAAATATTTGTAATTTATGTGACTCACAAACTAGTTCATTAAGATACACACTTCCTGAGAAAATTACAATCAGCAAATACCAAAAGTTCATTTTGATTAATATTGTACACATATTTACTGCTTCCTTCCCCTTATCAGAGAAGTTCCGTCGCGAAATAATTGATGGTGTGAAAATCGTGATCTGTGACCTGTGGAGAAGCTCCCTCTCAGACTTTACCGACGAGGACGAGGATGTCGCCAGCGTGGTCAGTGAAATCCCTTGGGAGTGGATGGAGAAGGAGATGCTAACCGATGATAACAATAATGAGTGGGATTTGTACTGTCAAGAGCCACCCAAAGGTATTCTGTCCAGCTAAACTACGCAAATAATTACACTCTATATGTAAACCATTTAATTACTTTATTTTTTTCAAAATTTCCCTACAACATGTCTTCTCGTTGATATATTGCAGAAGAAATTCCTCCAGACAACACCAACTATAATGTGCTGGGAGGAAGACGCACCTCCGCAAGACGAAGAAATGCAGTGGTACTGATGCCATAAAAAGACGGAAAGTACATGTCTGCAGAAAAAAATCATGACTTCCGTCCATCTCTTCAACAATTATAAATAGTTGCAATGCCTGTGAGAATTGCTTCCATCAAGAATCCAGTCAAGTCGATAGTTAAAAACTCAACCTGATTTAAAGTTTTTCTCCTGAACCCCTTTTTTATACTCAAAATTCTTATAGGGCAATGCTCCTTCAACTAAAGTATGTTCAGGAGTGAGTGAATGGCAGTTTTCTTTTTAATTTTTAAGTCTTTCCATTTTCTATTCTATTTTCTGTTATTTAATACGTCGTAAGTGAGTTTAAGAAGTGGGGTTTTTCTTTCGTATTATATTTTTTGTGATTTAACAAGCTTTTAACTGTCCATTAGGCTTTGCCTTTAATTCCTAACAAATTGTGATTGTGTGAGCCAGGTAGTTTTTTTCATGCTAAATTATAGTAAATCGTATTCGGAATTGCCTAATTTCCAAATTTATTACTTTAAACCTACCTAGCTCTAAGGTCAGCATGGGCATGCTTAAGTCGTAAATTGTGAGGGGCATAAAGTTCATTAACATATCAAAAGCATTTTAATCCTATTACAAAAAAAAATTGTTACGTCTTACATAGGTACGATGTAAAGTAAAGTGCATCAGAAGCTTCTCAGAAGGTAGATATCTTCAGGTATGTCAAAAAACCTATCTTTTTGTGGAGATCTAGCCAGTATTTTCCAGTGGAGGCTCTACGTATTCGTAGCTTATTGGTTTTTTATATCGTACACACGATTAGCGCATCAATTAGAATTTTTTTTTGGATAAGCCATAAATAATGCTGTAAGTCAATAGGTAATTGCACGATGCCGAGCTGAAGTGCCATTGTTGAATGGTGAATACTTTGCAATGGAAATATTTTTACCTGTGCAAGATTCTGACATATCCTGAGGCAGGATAGTGGTCGTTTGTGGAGAAGCTTGTCAAGCCATAATCATAAAGCAGCCCTACCTGCATATACCTAATTGGAAGATAATTTAATTGTTAGGTAGCTATCCGTAGGTAGCTATCCGTACCTGCAAAAAATTAGACACTTTTATTAGGCATGTGAGTTGGGATACTTGGGAATACGATGTGATGTAATAGTGAGTGACTTGCCCTTTGCTACAGAATGCTCCTGGAGAAAAACAATTTTTTTGCACGCATCATCGCATCCAGATTCTGGTTTCGTGGGAATCCAGGCCTACTCAACATGATGTCGGATTGGACATAATAGCTTCCAACATCCTTTTTCGGTGAACCTATTGCAACATTTTTTTCCTTCGTCCGCGGGAATTTTCCCAATTTTACTCATCCCCATGTCTGGTCTGGAATGTTGAGGGTGTGCAAGATATAGGGAGAGCTTGGGTATTTAAAAAATGGAGTCGGTACTTGAATAATTAAATGGAAATCAGCGAAATTTCACACACTATCTATACCTATGTATATAATACAAACCAACTCAATTTTTTGAAAAAAATTACCTTCCACACAATTTATATGTTGATAATTATAGAGTAGTGAACAATTTGCCAATTTTGAGTTTTGACTATTTGCCAGCAATTTTTTTCGTAAAAACAAACCATAAATATAGCATAGATATAGCGTAAGTAGGTAGTTAGTTAAGTTATGGAGAAGTAAGATTGGGACATTTGCAGATGTCAGGTCTCACAAGGCAAAGGCAATAAAGGTAACAAAAAGATGCGATAAAAACAGACCAGCAAAAAGGAGTTCTCAGAAAAAACTGTGACTCCAATCCAGTGCTTCCCCATGTGCTGTCATCGTCCAAATCTCTTCTTGCTATAAAAAACCCATCTGAGGATGTTGATCTGTTTTGATCTGTTGTATGGAATCAGTTAATGATATTGGTATTACCCCAAAGTACAACAACAAGAAAACGCTGTACATTTTTTACCTGGAATTGATCAGAGGTGATAAGGTACCTTTAAAGAACCTTTACCTTTGTGTTTTTGGGTATTCACCTTGATGACTATGACAATCCTTCATCCTAACCTTTACATATATATTTGGTCATCCCTCATCAGTCACAATTAAAAGGTGATTGTTTAGGTAGAAAATCTCCATCCCATGCCATGCGCCACCCTCAAGTGAAGCAAGGCAAGCCAAACCTTTAGCGCAAAACCCGTTTATGAGAGCTGTCTCTAATGATAATTTACAATGGTTCATGTGCCTAGCTCATATAATTTTTTATATTTTTTTGCTACCACTCACTCACTCACTCCTGCACTCCAACAATAACCTGCTGCCAGCTTATTGTTCTCCCTTCTTATAAAAATCTAAATCCATTCCAATACAAAAGCTAATGATGAGGATATTATCATACGAAACCGACGCAAAACTGGGTAGGGTGGCAGCGGGATGACAGTGTGCAGTAAAAAAGCTTTGAAGCAAGCTAGTAGACAAGCAAACACGCAATTAAGCAAAAAGTATACAATCAAAACATTAATTAAGCAAATTTAAAACCTTTTTATACACTATTTACTTTGCATTTCTACACGTTTACTCCGTCTTACCTCGCTTCCTACCACACTTGACCAAAACTGTAGCAGCGCTAAAGGTTTTATCTCAACTCTGAGCACCACCGAAAGAGCCAGCTACTACAAGTACAGTTTCAAATCCGTCTTTATCACTTTCTAAAATATTACAGAAAAGCTCAGTCCTCAGCTTTCCACCGTCATTAGCTCCTTTGCATATTAAACTGAAGGGCTTCCTTACAAACCCAGTGGGCACAAAGGCCAATGTATTCCACATTTTGAAGGTACAGCCTTTAATTTTAGTGGTTAACTTTCTATATAATAACTGAGCAAAGCAAAAATAGCAGCCATGCAATGAAATATTCACACTCAGCACTTATGCACAAGCATAACTTACGAGGCTAGCAGATATCAGCATAATTAACATAGTAGTATAATTTTCTAATGCAAATGCGTTTGATAGTAACGTTTGCTTGCATATTTCCTTGTGTGCTCGCTTTCTGATTGCACACTACAGACCCATGGGAGCATATCATCGCGCTGGTAAAGGGCTATATAATTTTTTTGTTTATTCTCTGGAAGAAAACGAAACAAACAGGCTTTTACATCCGTCGTTTGTCATGATAATATGGAAATGTGTGAGAGACAAGGTTTCGTAACAGGGATTAAGACAAACATCATATATTTAGCGAGAAGTCAGGAGAGGATGATGACGATGTGTAAACTACAAAATGGACTTCCCGTCACTTAACCATCCTATTTTTTTTCAGCACAGCTCACCTTTAACTCTTATCATTTCATGTGGATTGCAGACTTCAAAAGAAAAATTAAAGGTTATTACCTCCGTCCTATGGAATTTTAATGCTTATTACTGCATCTTATTTATTTACCATGTATGGCGTATATGGCTAAGGAATATGAAAATAAAAATGGTGCAAAATACAGCAATCCCCTCAGCTTTTCCATACAGTGCGATGCTGACGATTCGCATAAAAAGATATAGTTTTTTTGTGCACCCGGTTATTTCACTTTTAATGAATGCGTCGTGCTCCAAGAAGAAGCAACTTGAGTCTCCTGGAGCATAATTTTTTGGTATAAATTCTGGCTGCCTCTTGGCTCATCTTTGTTGTTGAGTGAGCATTATTGAACAATTCGGTCGAGAAAGTGGGCTGCGATTGATTTACTTTTTATGCGAGATCCTGTTTGGTGACTTTTCATATCTGTGACTGGATCACCATCAATACATCTGACACATTTCTACAAACGAGGGTTCGAGGGCCGAGGATAGAAAGGGGAAAATGGGTTAGTATTACAGATCGTGTTGAAGTTTTTTTACCGGAAGTCTTCCTGGCATGCGTATGGCAGTGGTCTAAAAATTGAATGTGGGTGTGTATATTTCAGTTGCGTATAAGAACCAAGCATGGGTCACCGCTGTGCTCAACGATGGGGATGCAAACAAAGCAACCGTGCTAGCAGGTTCCCTTCGAAGGGTTTTGACAACAAAGAAGGTCTGTGCGGTTTTCACTCCAAATGTGAGTGAGGATGCGAGGGATCTGCTTCGAGATAAGTTTGATTTGGCTGTGCTGATTGATAAAAAGATTCCGGATGGGGTGAATCCAGAGGATTTTGCAAAGATTTTTGCTTTCTCCTTCAATGTGTTTAACAAGTGTGTTTATTTATCTTCGTCAACTATGGTGAGAGAAAGATTAAGACATGATGATGATGATGATGAATTGGTTAAGGTGAGTTATGAAATATGATTGGGGGAAATTTCATAGGTTTTGCAAAACTGCGATGAAATCTTTGAGAATACCAAGTCATTTGCTGCGTTGAGGGATGAGGATGGGATTGACACTTCCGTGTTTGCTTTTACTCCCTCCACTCGACATTACAAGGCGATGAGGAAGATCGTGGGGAATGGGCACGTTTGGAAGGGGTCTACTTCCGATGCGGGTGGGTGCATTCTTTTCATATAGCTATTGAACTCTTTTGTAAAAAATGCGAAAATTTATAATTTTTAATCATTTTGTGAATAATTAGGTCATTTCTCAAAGTATTTTGGAAAATGGTTGCTGAACCAAGAACCTTCTGCATTTTCACTGCATGCCCGTTACAACCAGAAGATGTCCCTTTTGGACGAGATGGAAATTTATGACGGGCTGCAGTCCGACTTGGTGGTCGTAAATTTTGTGAATATTCATCCAATCGAGGTGGCCGACAAGATTATCTCGTCGAGTATAACAACGCTTGGAATTGTGGAGTCGGTCAGTGAATGTTTTTCATAAAAATGCTTAAGTGTTGTAAATGAAATGAAGGTGAATGAAATTTTTATTGATTTTTTTTACTTTCCAGTTTGTTGCCGACATTTGGCTGACAATATACATGGAAGAGGTTTGTTAAATCTTATGATTTTATGAAGTTCGCAATTGAATGCATCTATGACTTATATGAATAAGCACGTCTTAGCTGGGTTGTTTGACTTATAATGTCTATAGAGATTTATTTAATGAAACGTACAGTTCAAGAGACAGAATAGCAGATAATTTCATATGGTTTAACATGGTTCAAGGCTATTTCAATTATAGTTCATTTCTACAAATAGGGAAAAGAGCAGACATCAGCATCGCATGCTACTACAAAGAATCAATGAATGCAAATTAACCAAATAAGTTGGTTTGGCTAAAATCTAACATTTTATTTTATGTGTTTATTCAAATATCCTACAAGGTGAGAACTCGAAGCTGTTTACAATCGGAGGATATTTCTTCAGCCATGGACTCTGATAATCCTACAGAAGAAAATGAGCCCATCGCCATAATTGGTATGAGCTGCCGTTATCCAGGAGCGAGTAACGTGGACGAATTTTGGAAGTTGCTGGTTGAGGGACGTGAAGGAATTCAGCAACTGCCCATGAACAGGTGGACGAAGAACACCTCAATCATTCCTACAACAAGACGGGATGTGAATGCAGGATTTTTAAATGTGCCGATTGACGAGTTTGACGCTAAGTTTTTCGGGATTAGTCCAAAAGAAGCGGTGTTCCTTGACCCTCAACAGAGACTTTTACATGAGGTTACCTGGGAATGTCTGGAAGATGCTGCGGTGGATCCACTTAGTCTACGGGGGACGCATATGGGCGTCTTTGTTGGCTCCTGGATTCACGACTACAAAGACATTGTGGTTCGCATGCCGGATGTGGACTTTTTCCGGGTATATATGGGAAATTCCATTGCAGCAGGAGCAGCTCGATTGTCCTACTTTCTCGGAACTACTGGCCCCAGCATAGCAACAGAGAGTGGTTGTTCCTCTGCTATTGTCGCGGTGGATATGGCTTGCAAAAGTTTAAGAAATCGAGATTCCAATTTGGCTATCGCCTGTGGGGTCAACCTTTTAATCCATCCGTTTGATCAGAACATGCTGAGCTTTGTGGTGGCGCCAGATGGGCGCTGTAAAACTTTTGATGCGAAAGCGAATGGATTTGGAAGGGCGGAGGGATGTGGAGTCTTGCTCATGAAAAGACTTTCCGATGCGATCAAGGATGGTGACAAAATCTGGGGGTTGGTCAAGGGCTCAGCGATTACTCAAGAGGGGATAAGCAAGAGTTTGGGTACACCGACAGTACAGTGTGAGGCCTTGGCCATGGAGCTTGCTCTAAAGGTAAGGATTTTTAAGCATCACCAACTAAACTTAATTATAACTTTTTGGCTGTTGAAATTAAAATTCAACTTATGTCTGATTTTAGGATGCGGGAGTAGAACCAAGAGATGTCAGTTTTGTGGAAACGCACGGTACAGGAACGCCTGTTGGTATGTTTGCTTCAAAAAAATATTTTGATTTTGGAAAATGTAGTTTTTACACCCTAAAATTTTACATTTCATTTAAAGGTGACCCAATGGAGATTGCAGCAATTACAAAGACCTACTCCAAGGGAAGAACGGAGCCACTTTGGATCGGCTCAGTAAAAACGAATATTGGTCATACCGAATCCGTATCCGGAATCACAGGGATAATGAAAGTCATCCTTTCCATGAAAAATGAAATCATCCCCCGCCATTTGAATTTCGAGACCATGAATCCCGACATAAATATGGATATCATTCCAGCAGAAATCCCACTGACGGAAGTAGCCTGGCCAAGGACTAGTGAAAAACCTAGAATAGCTGGCGTCAGCTCATTCGGCATTAGTGGCACCGATGGCCATATCATTGTTCAGGAGTCCCCAAACACTGAGGGACACAGCTCTTCAACCCAAATAGCGCTGAAATGCAAGCGTCCCCTCCACATCATGAAAGTTTCGGCCAAGTGCCAAGAATCTTTGGACGAGCTGTTGCAAAAATACCGAGAGGCATTTGAACAAGCTGAAGATGTTGACTTTGCCGACCTCGCATACACAGGAAATGTGGGAAGAGCAACCTTCAATCACAGGGCAGTCATCATAGCAAAAGATGCCAAAGAGGCTGCGAACATTATCGAAAAAAATTCAATGCCAAGGAAGGAAGTCCAGCCTTCCGGAGGAAAACTATGCTTCCTATTCACCGGACAAGGATCCCAATATCCTGGAATGGCTGAGGAGCTCTATGAGGCTTCTCCAGTGTTCCGAATGAGCTTCGATAAGTGCAACCATCTGCTTCAAAAAATGTACGGGATTTCCATCAAGGACACGTTGTGGAACTCGAAAGACTCTGAGGAGCTGAGCAGAACCCTGTACAGTCAAACCTCAATTTTCTGCGTGGAATACTGCCTACTCAAGCTATGGAAGTCATGGGGGGTTGAGCCCGACTATGTGTTGGGTCATAGCTTAGGAGAGTTTGCGGCTGCGGTTGCGGCTGGCGTATTGACTTTGAAAGGTGCTCTGAGTTTGGTCGCAGAGAGGAGTCGCCTTATCGATGATTTACCAAGGGGTAAAATGATTGTCATCAAGGCAGACAAACCAGCAGTGAATAAACTTCTTAGTGAGTTCACCTCCATAAACAAGGGAGCATGGTTGGACTATGCAGCAGTCAATGCCTTCGATCAAACGGTCCTTGCTGGAGACACCGAGACGATAAATGAGTTTGCCGGTTTCTGTGAAACGAAGAATTTGAAGACAATTATATTAGCGGCGACCCACGCGTTCCACTCCCGCCATATGGATCCCATGCTGAATAGTTATAGAAATGTGGCGTCAAAAATAAAGCCTGGAAACTATGAAAACACCCCGTGCGAGTATATATCAGGCATGGAGGGAAGCTTGGTTGAAAAAGAGAGTCTCCTTCGACCTGACTACTGGACACGTCATACCAGAGAGAAGGTGAATTTCATTGAGGCCTGCAGAGCCGCCCACAATGAAGGCTGTACATATTTTCTAGAAGTTGGACCTCATCCGGTGCTCTCAGCCCTTGCAATGGCAAATATCGATGGACCTGGACTAGCCTGCTTTCCATCTCTGAGGAGGAAGCAGGATGATTGGGCTACAATTTTGGAAAGCGTTGGAAAACTTTATCTTTCGGATTGGAATGGCAGCTTTAACTGGAAACGGTTTGATGAATACTTTCCCCGAAAGAAGGTGGCCCTCCCTTTCTATCCGTTCAGTAGGAAGAAAATTTGGGCTGATGTACTCCCCATCCCACCAAAACTCCACCCTTTGATTGGTGGCTCGGTGGAGAATGCCTCGTCCGTTACCCTTTTCGAAAATCGACTCACATTGAAGCAAGCACCTTATCTGAATGATCATGTGATTGGGAGCAGTGTCGTGTTTCCCGGAGCCGGCTTCCTGGAAATGCTTCTAGCGGGTGGTCACTGCCACGTTCAATGCCTCACTGATGAATTTACTCATCCCAGGAGACCAATCACATTGAAAGATATGAAAATCGAGTCCCCGTTGGGCATTGATGACATGAAAGCTACAACATTGCAGGTGGTTGTGGACCTCCAGGAAGAAACTAGTGAGTCGGGAGCCTCCCAATCCGGCTATAAAACTAAAGTATTTCATTGGCACACTTCGGAAGAAGACGGGAGTGGTCATTGGGTCGTTCACGCATCTGCCATGTTCGTGCCTATCGTCACCGAAGACTCCATACAGAATATGGAGGTGGTGAACGTGAAAGAAATTCAAGAGCAGTGGGCGGAATCACAGATGTCATCTGAACTCTATAAGAAGCTTCCTGAAGTTGGTCTGAAATTTGGGTCCACATTTCAAAGTTTGGAAAGTGGTTGGAGAAAGAAGAAAGGAAAGGACGAGAAGGAGAACTCCAAAGGGAACGAGTCAATGCGGAAAGATGACAGTCTTCTAGTGGCAGTTAAGGTCCCACAGGATACTGAAAGTTACATCGCTCATCCAGTCTTGGTCGACGCCATGATTCAAGCGGCTATGCTATGGAGCAGCAATAAAGATCGTCTCCATAAGCGCCTTCATGTGCCCGTACATATCCAAGAATTTACCTGGCTTAGAGGGACAGACTCCCCATCCAGATTCGTTTATTGCAGTAACGACAATCAGGATGTCATGAGAGTCACCCTTCTGGACGGAGAGGGTCTTCCACTGATGACCATGACTGGGATTGATTTCGTAGAGACAAGCGCGAGCGTAGTAGAATCAATAATTCAACAGCAGTCCTCCCAAGTTCTCACGGTGAGTACATTCTTAATTAATCTTTCAGAGCCTCGAAAAATCGATCTAAATTGAAATCAACCTTTAATAGCTATAACGATTACATAATCTATTTCATGTATTTCGAAATCGGTATAGCTCTGGGAGGAAACCTGGCGTCCTAGGCCTGGTCATCTGGAATCTCAAATGGCATACGAGATAATTGAGGATGAGGAAACGCTATTTTCTAGCAATGAGCTGGCAAGGGCATATGAATTTAACATTTTGGACCCCAACACTCAAGCTGTATACGACCACTTGGACAAAATCACGGTGGTCCATTTCCTAAATAGTTTGTATGAAATCGGATGGAGTCCAAAATTAGGGGATAAGTTTACCATCTCGGAGCTAATGGAAGAGTTGAGTATCACCGAGGCTTTCAAAAACTTTACCAAGTTTTTCGTAAAAAGTTTAGTAGAGGATGAAATGTTGGGGCGGGATGAGAATGACCAAAATATCTTTGTGGTCGATCAGAGACTCCCAACAAAGTCACAATTATCCGCAAAATTGCGTCACACTGTTGTCGACTGTGAAACAAGTCGCGCAGATTTTAAAACGATTTATGAAATCGGTGGAAAACTCAAAGACATCTTACAAGGAAGGCTCCCACCCTTGGCAGTCCTGTTCCCGGAAGGCTCAGGGATTCAATTTGCAGATGCCACATACGAGGTCTTATATGGCGTTGTACAAAAATCCTCAGAGCTTCTACTCAATTCCATTATTGGACGGTATACTAGGGAGTTTTCCAACGAGCAAAATAAGGAGGCGAAAGTCCGCATTCTGGAAGTGGGGGCTGGTACTGGTATGCAGACGGGAATGTTCTTGGGGATTCTCGAGAACATTGGACTCCCATTTGAATACTATTACACGGACATCTCCGCAGCCTTTTTCAACAAGGCTGAAGAAAAATTCCAGAAATATAAAAATCACTTGAAATTTAAAAAGTTCAATATCGAGGAAGACCCATTGACCCAAGGCTATTCGCCTGGCTTTTTCGACCTTGTCATTGGAGCTGAGGTAACGTGCTAACAATGACACAATCTAACCCAGCTACTAGAAAGAAGAGTGTTAAATATGACAGGGTTTTGCTTATGTTACAGGTAATTCACGCAGCCAGGAATATCCGTGAGGCCCTGGCTAACCTTCGTTTAGTCATGAGGGATGGAGCGAGTATCAAAATTTTGGAGACTACCAATCAGGACAGGAAAATCACGTTCATTTTCGGGATGCTTGAGGGCTACTGGAGATTCCAGGATTTTGACTTGAGACAGGATCACCCAACCTTGTCACCCGAAGCGTGGGAAAATGTGTTGAACACATCGGTGAGTGATTATTTAAGTTTAAAAACAAACATTTAATTATGTTTTAAGTAAATACTCACAAGTTTCTATTATTCGACTTGTGCCAATAGGGATTCGAGTTGGCGGTCGCTGTTCCTTGCTACAATTCCGTGCATTCTGCCATCTTTGCAGTTGCCAGGAAAAGCTATTTTCCTAATGGGATGTATACGAGGAGACCTGTCCACGTTCCGGCTCCGAAACCAAAATGGCTCATCTTTGGAAATGACACGGTTCTCTGCGAAACCCTTACCGAGAGACTGACTAGTTTGGACAGGGAAGTAAAATACCTTTCAAAGAAGGAAAACTATGATAAGATGGTGGACAAATCATTTATTGAGGGGGTTGTAGGAAGCTGTGAGGAAAACAAGAAAACGGGGGAGAAGGTTGAAGGGATCATTTACCTGTGGGGGGTTGTGGGTGAAGATGTGCATGATCAGGCTCAATTCGTAAAGCCATTTTTGTCTCTATGTCAATTCCTCTGGGATAACCAGAAGATGGCCCCAAAGACATTCGTGATTACAAGGGGGGCGCTGAGTGTGGACGAGTCAAAATATCTGAATCCATCCCCCTCCACTCTTGTGGGTGTCTGCAAAGTATTAAAAACGGAGACCTCCCTCCCTGTAAAATGCATTGATTTACCATCAAATAAAAGTCTGGAGGAGCAGATTGAGCAAATCTTCTATGAGTTGTGGTATCATGGGGACATGGAAGACTTGATTACCTACAGGATGGACAAGCGTTTTGCTCCAAAGCTCGCTGCATTCAAACCTCCCAATGAAAACTTGAATTTACCCAAGGGATCCGACAGGTTTCAGCTGATCTTACCGGCAACGCGAATGATTGCTGATCTGGAGTTTGGCTTCCTAAATTGCTATACGCTGGGTGAACACGAGATTGAGTTGAAGGTCAAAGCCTCAGCTTTGAATTTCCGGGACGTGTTTGCGGTGATAAAGCCGGATCCCCAGTTTGACAACATTAATTCCATTGGCCTTGACTTTGCCGGGGTTGTGACGGGAATAGGGTCCAAAGTCACCAAATGGAAGGTGGGGGATGCTGCATTCGGCTGTCAGACAAACTTCCAACAGGCACTCCCCAGTCATATTAAATTAAATGATGAAGCTTTGGTCCCCATGCCGGAATATTTCTCCTTCGCAGAAGCGGCCACCTTGCCGGCAGTCTTCACCACGTCATTCTATTGTCTCAAGACAGTTGCAAATATCCAGTCAACTGACACAATTCTCATCCACACTGGCTCAGGTGGTGTTGGTCTATCAGCAATACAGATTGCACATCATTATGGCGCCCGAGTGATCGCAACTGCTGGGAGCGAGAGGAAACGAGCATATCTGAGGTCGCTAGGAATCCAGCATGTATTCCATTCCAGGAACACCAACTATGGGGATGAAATCCTAGAGGCAACAAATGGTAAGGGAGTCGACATTGTCTTGAATTCGTTGACTGGCCCTGGATTCAAAGAGGCCACGCTCAAGTGTTCCGCCCATGGAGCACGCTTCATTGAGATGAGCAAGCTGTCAATTTGGCAACCAGAAGAGGTCGAAGCGCTTAGACCTGATGTGAAATATACTATAGTAGATCTATCTTCAATGGACGAGCCAGTCTGGAAGAGCTTATTCGAATCGATGAGGGACTTTGTGAATGAAGGGGTTATGAAGCCCATCCCTTACGTGAGGTTTGACGCGGTGAACATTCGAGCCGCGTTGAATTACATGCAGAAGGCGAAGCACATTGGGAAGATAGTTTGTGTCATGCCCGAAACCAAACTGAAGGCTTCCAAGCTGACTTCATTCACACCATTGTTTAATGACAGAAGCACCTACATCATCACTGGAGGGGTGACAGGCGGGATTGGACTGGAGACGGCAAAGTTCATGTTGTCACAAGGAGCCAAACATATATTCCTCGTGGGAAGGAGTAAGCCGCATGAGAAGGCACAGGAACTATTGAACTTGTGGAAGGCCAGTGGCTACCATGTGGAGGCGTGTTCCGCAGATGTTGGGAATTATGAACAGTGCAAGGCCCTCATTGACAAGATCAGGAGTCCAGACAGCGGCTGTCCGCCAATTCGGGGTGTGATGCATGCAGCAGGGACACTATCGGATGGGACGCTGCCCAACCAGACTTGGGAGAAGTTTGAGCACACTTACAATGCGAAGGTGGAGGGATCCTGGAACTTGCATCGATTAACCTTAGACTGCCAGCTGGAGCACTTTGTCTTCTTCTCTTCGATGGCGGCCTTAATTGGCACTCCGGGACAGGCAAATCATAGTTCAGGGAATACTTTTGAAGACTCGTTGGCTCATTACAGGAATTCTATTGGACTTCCGGCCACTTCCATTAATTGGGGTAAGATGAAACAATTTTATCATTTCCCTATTCAAATTAAACTAATTTCGAAGTAGCACGGCAAAATTCTCATTTTTTTTGTTTAAACATTTTTCCAGGTCCATGGGGTCAGGTTGGAATTGCAACGGACATTGACATTCCCGGATTCCGGCCACTTTCCACCCTTCAAGGGATCACGAGCATGGAGTACATCCTCCGGACTTGTCGTGTTCAGGTTGGAGTGTGGAATGTTGACTCATACTCAATTCTTGCCAAGTACATTCCCGGCATAGAACATTATATCGATGACCGCAGCTTCTTCACGGAGATGAAAGGACCTGTCTTCAATCTGAACTCGGACGAGTTCTGGAGTGATGTTGACGGAGTGGAAGATCGGGAAGAGAAGGAAGAAGTGTTCCGCCATTACATCAAGATCATGGTGCGCTCAATCCTCAAACTGGATCCGGAAGAGGCTATCGATGACAACGTGGAATTCCAATCCTTGGGCGTGGACAGTTTAATGATGCTGGAGATGAAGAACAATTTGCAAAACTTGTTCGGGAGTAGGATGACCGTCTCAGCCTCAGATCTGAAGGGTTGCAATACCACGCATTTACTGTCTTCCAAACTGGTCGACATTCTCCTCTCAGCTAGTGCCGCCGATGAGGTCCCACTTTCCTTGGAGGAGCTTCGCATGTTGGTCATTGAAGACTCAAAGTTGGCAAAGACTGTAATCCCTGCCGACCAAGGAGTAAAGTGCCCCTCCCAGTGTAAGACAGTTTTGGTCACAGGAGCAACCGGAATGCTGGCCCCTTATATTATCCAGCTGATTTCCAAAATGTCTCAAATTACCCGGATAGTTTGCTTGATCCGGAAACGTGGAAAAATCGGGGCGGATAAAAGATTCACCTCAACCTTAGAAAAGAATGGTCTCCTACAAAGTACTCTCATGGATAAGATTGAATGCATTGATGGAGACGTTGGTCAGCCCCAACTTGGCCTTTCAGATGAGCAATATGATAACCTCGCAGAGTCCATTGATTGCGTTTTCCACTGCGCAGCTAAAGTAGATCACCTGCAAACCTACAGGAAGACAGCTCACCAGGAGAAGTTCCACACCAGGGTGTGCAACGTCTTGGGAACGAAGCATGTGCTGGAATTTGCAGCCTCGAAAAGGACAAAATTTGTCTATCACGCGGGGACCTTTGCCAGCATTTACAGTCAGAATAAGAAACAAACTGGGTTATCAGAAGACTGGGAAAATATTGAAGATTTGGAAAAGGTGCCGATGAATAACGGCTATGCTATTTCAAAGTATGTTGCGGAGCAGCTTGTCAAACAAGCAGTGGCAAGGGGCATCCCTTGCAAGTCCTTTAGGCTCCCATTCCTCTCCGGAGACAGTAAAACTGGCTGGCACGATATTCGGGGTAATCATGCCATGCTCAGGTTCTTAACTTATATGAAGGTCCGCGCCCTCCCAACCATACCCGTTCCAATTCTCACTCTACCGGTGGACTACTGCGCTGAAGTAACAACAAAGCTATTTTTCGATGAGACCCCACTCGATGTCTATAATGTTGTTCCTCCAAAGCCCGAGCTGGAGCAGGAGTTTCCCCGAATCGCCAAACAGTTTGGATATGACATTGAGATTGTGGAGTATTCCGAGTTTCTACAAAGGATTAAAAATATCGGGGACTCATCCCCAATCCATGCATTTATGGAGACTTATCAGGATGAAGATGCTATCCAAAAGCTGAGCACCTGCCCAGCTATCCCTTCCATTGAAGTTTGGGTTAATCAAGAGGCGTATGATTCCTACTTCCACAGTGAGAAATTGCAAAAGTACTGCCCCGATTTGTATAGCAGGATGGGCTCCCCTCTGGAGGGTTTAAAGAGGGATTTGCAATTTTTGAAGGATACCGGCATTTTTGAGAAGTTTGGATTGTAAGACATTGTTAATTAGATTCATAGAAAATAGGATAAGATACGTATGCCTAGTTTGTTACAATTAAAGTCTTTAATATTAAAAGTAATCGATGATTATTTTCTTCAGTGAACTATAAATACACTCATGACACATGATACTAAATGCTAAGAGTGAAACCGTACTCGTTTCAAAACTGGAACAAGTAGTAATGTAAAAAAATTCATATGTATTCAGTATTTATTCAGCTGTTAAATAAATCAAAACTATAAAACTTGCCATTTTTTAAATATCCTCGTGCATATTTTTCACATTCATAACGTTTCAAACTACTCTAAAATCAGCGTTGAGTTACTCCATCCGCTAGACATACTTTTCTTTGTTTTGTACTTGAACATGTGCACCCCCGCACGGTTCTTGGACTGGTCACGTAGTCGAGCTCGTCACTGATGACGATGATCGAGCATCATTAACATTTTTTTTTAACCGAGGCGATGGCGTTTCTCCAGAAGCTTCTTATCAAGTTTCACTGTTTCCATCCCAAATCAGCTCCGATAATAAAAAGATAAATCAGAGCAGAACAGGAAGCTCGTTATAATGTTATGTTTTGAGTAGCTTTAATTGTTGTAGTTTTGATTCCTCCTGTGATTTTTTAATTGCTCTACAGGAAATTTTAAAGAGGACTCTAAAAGGACTTTCTCACGCTAAAAAATAATTATGATCGAAAGGCAAAAATCTACGCTACTTTTGCATGGTGTGGTAACATACACCTAAGCATCGTTATGCAAACTTTTGCCCACTTTTTCACATAACAATAAAAGC
This sequence comes from Lepidocyrtus paradoxus, assembly GCA_034696885.1. NCBI lineage: Eukaryota > Metazoa > Arthropoda > Collembola > Entomobryomorpha > Entomobryidae > Lepidocyrtus > Lepidocyrtus paradoxus. The sequence goes on along the minus strand of JAQGAH010000326.1, from coordinate 30,042 downwards.
ATACCGGCCGGCTAAAGTCTGAGTCCAAAGGCGGACGTGGATAAAGCCGGTTTCTCCTTCCGGTTGCACTGAAAGAAGGATGACGATTGAGGAGGCTGACAAAGACACATTTGGAAAATGATGATGGATGAGGTGGAGCCCTAGCACATTCATCAATACGATATATTTCCCTGGTCTATAATTCCAGCCGGATATACTTAGGTAGAATTATTGGCATGTGTTGTTCGATCATTGAACTGTGCATATGTGGAAAATATCCTTTCTTCCAAGTGTCAGCATTCTCTGAACAGGCTCCATGTCAGAAGTCACGAGAAATTATTAACTAAATAAATCAAAATTACATTCGCAAAATTTTTAACCGCAATGCTAATTCCCATGTTAAAATGTTCACCAAATCAAATGCTAATTCCCATGTAAAAGTGTTCGCGGTGGACATTGGAATTAGCATTAGACAAGCCTCTGTGCTAATTCCCATATAAAAAATTTTAATGCTGATTTCCATGTTAAGATAATCCCTTATGCTAATTTTCATTCCAACGGAGGCGTTCATCTTAACTATTCCAACTGGCATAATAACTAAGGACGAGGTACCAGTTGCAGAATAAATAAATAAATAACTATCATAATAATCATGTTTGCTAATTCCCATGTTGAGCTAATCTTTCATTTCAAACAAGTCCCCAGATAAGGTTTTCTTTAACTAAATAAATCAATTATATCCACGAAATTTTTAACCGCAATGCTAATTCCCATGTTAAAGTGTTAGCCGAATTAAATGCTAATTCCCAAATAAAAAAGTCCGCGTAAACCCAATGCTAATTCCCATATAAAAAAGTCCGCGTAAACCCAATGCTAATTTCCATATAAAAAAGTCCGCGTTGGACATTGGAATTAGCATTGGACAAACGTCAATGCTAATTCCCACATAAAAAACATCAATGCTAATTCCCATATAAAAAATGTCAATGCTAATTACCGCATAAAATAAGCCCCAATGATAATTCCCAATGTTAAAAGATACACGCATGCTAATTCCTGTATTAAAATAATTGCACATGCTAATTCACATGTTAAATCATCTTCAATGCTAAGTCCCATGTTAAAATTTGTTTACTTGCTAAGTCCCATGTTAAATCATTTTCAAAAACATCACTTTTCGAACTTTGTATCTTATTAATACAGGACTTAGCATTATCTCCCTATGTTAAGTCTCAAGTTAGGTTAGGTAAAAATTGTGCTATGTTAGGTTAGATAAAAATTGTGCTATGTTAAGTGCTATGTCAACTCGGCCTCATCAATATGGGACTTAGCATGTACTTTGCATTCCATCATTTTAACATGGGACTTAGCATTATTAGGCAAGTTTTACATAGACTTAACATTGAAAAATTATTTTACATGGACTTTGTGAGAAGTTGCAAATGGGGACTGTCACAATAGGGGACTTGGAAAATGTTTTGGGGGCTTAAATTGGGGGCATGCTAAGTCTCATATTGTGCTATGGATGCTGTAACCGCTTGCGGCACATTGTTCAGCTTTATTATTTGACAATTATTTTAAACATTTGAGGTTCGCATGGTCAAGTCAATCATTATTAGGATTGTCTCAGGCAGTTTAATTTACTAGCAACATTGATCCTAGTTATTGGGCAATATATAAATTTTTTTCCAAACGATTTCACAACAGTTTATTTTGTTGTGATTTATTTCTGATATTACATGTCCATGCTTCCAAGTTACCCTTGAAATGAAATTTTACTTGAAATCCCCAAGTCGCACGTACGTTATTTTATGTTAGTACATATATTATAATTCATGTCATGTCAATGTCACAAATCCCTACATCAACCACACACAATATCTCGTGTGAACTTGTTCATCGGACATTGCTCAACTTGGCCCAAGGACGTATCCAGACTTGCAGAGTGGAAAATTTAATAAGTTTACGCAATAACTTTCTTAACCTAATTAACACGTATGCTAAACAAAGCTATGGTTCACTTTTCAAACTCATAAAATATTCACACTTCCTTTGCAACGCAACTCAATCTGGCCTGATAGACGGTATCACGCTATCATGTGCGTATCAGTAGACGTCTTTGGTTCTAGTTTTTAATGTTCATAGGAAATGAGATAATTTTCACATCCGAGCAATCAAATGTCAAACACAAGTACCTCCAACATCACCCCACTTTATGACGACCATGTTTATGGGATTTTCCAGGAGACTTTTTCTTTGCTGACGGGAACTCATCAAGGTCTCTGAGAACAAAAGAACATGCACAAAAAAATTATTTAGCGCATGGTTGCTGGCATCAATCAACTAGAGAATTCTAGCTGATTTGTGATTTGATTACAATGTTGCTCCGTAATTCCAATTAGGCTGAGCATTGTAAACCTGTGTGGAAATGAGAACAACATATTGCATAATTAAGCAAGTAGGTATTTCACATGATATATTCTCTAATTTAGGGACTCGTTAGGATGTCCTTGCAGTTATTTCAAGCGACCGCGAAATGAAAATAAGACTATTGCTCTTGAAATGGTGATTGGCAAAACTATAGCGTAGCGTGCGGATAAATCCGGAGAATGAGCGTGATTGTCTGTATTTTTTAAATAAAAATTCTCAGAGAGAAAATCACACAGAAATTATGTAATTGGCATTTGCAATCCAACCTGTTTTCCAAATATTTAAATAACATTGTATTTGAGCAATTAGACAAGAAGATGACAGGAAGCTTCCAGAAGGATTTTCATGAGAACCAAAAGTTGCGTCGAAATGATCGGATTGACGGAATGCGATAGCAATAAGCACTATACAGCCACGCAGTGCCATTAGTTTGGCTAGTTTGAAACATTTTAGCATTGCAAATGTCCGAAAGTACATAGTTTTCAGCATTTTTCTATATTTTCTGTGCTTATTCTCCAATACCTTTACTTCCTCCCTGCCTTCCCCCGCAGAGAAGCTTCGTCCTATGTGAAATTTTGAGTCCTGATCATGCCAGAACTATGCAATCGCCATTAGGGTGGTCGGATGTTATATATGAGGTATGTTTCATGATATCGGAAAAAGTATAAATGTACCCCACTACAGGAATTCGCTCGACTGTTACAATTTGTAACGCTTGTTGTCATCCTACCTACTTATCTCTGCTTTCCCCAAACCTTCTCTTAATTTAGCCACATCAACTAAAGTACCTTGCTTTAGCTTGTTCTGAATCTTGGACAGGAGCCTAAATATAGGTACCCCAGATCCGGAAGTGAATTGGAGGGTCATTTCGTGAAAAATATAAGTGATTCAAAAATCTGACCTCATTTTAACGAATCAGCTTGTTTTTGATTGTGGACGGTGACAGGCAAATATATTTCGTTGACCAAATTCGGTAGCAAGTGATCAAGAAAATGAGTGAGGAAGCAAAAATATGGTATTATTTTTAATTTGAATTTAATATGGGCGAAGCTCACGGCTAAGTTTTTTTGTGGTATTTCCAGCTGTCGGCGGTATTCAGGCGTGGGTTACCTCCGCTGTGGAAGATAAGGTCGTGAACAAGGCAATCGTGCTAGCAGGCTCACTTCGTCGAGTGCATACTGCTAAGAAATTGGCTGTTTTGACTACCTTGGCTGTCTCCAAAGATTTAAGGTACTCTAATTACACTTTTTGACTGATTTGAATTCTAGATTAGTTACGATTTTAAATTAGAGAAGAAACTGTTTTGGTAAATCTAGCTACTTATAATTTTCAGGGAGAAGCTGAAAGAGGCTTTTGACCTTGTCGTTTTTCTCGAGCAAGAGACTCCAAATGGGCTGAATCTTGAGGATTATGCCAAAGTGCAGAGTTTCTCTCTCCTGATTTTCAACAAGTGTGTGTACCTTTCTCCGGACGCGTTGGTACGGATATTTCTGTGCATTTTGGAATTTTATCATTTTTTATCACTGTTTAAGGTTAAATGTTTCCTAAAGCGGTCATGTTTTTTGGCGCCTTGAAGGTTTTGAAGAACTGTGACGAGATTTTTGAGAAGTATGAGACATTCGCAGCTTGTGAGAATGACAAGAAAATTGATTCCGCTGTGTACTTATTCCAACCCTCTTTGGATCATGGTAGAGCTATGGAGAAAATCGTGCATCACATGGATTCTGGAGAGCGAACTCGAGGTATGGACATGTTTTATTGAGTATCAATTACATCAGAGAAATTGTGGATTTATTTTATGGCAAATTGACACTTTCATGTATCAGCGGATTTCTCCAAGTATTTCAACGTGTGGGTGAAGAATCACATCCCAAAATCGAGAAAATTGAACAGCAAATATAACATGAAGATTAAGCTTGAGAGCAATGACATCAAAAGGTTATTATCTAAATATAATTACTTCAGGATAATTTCATCCCTTTGCTAATTTTTTCTCAATAAATTAAATACTGACTAATGAAAATATTTGTTTCAGCATAAAAGTGGACGTGAACATTGTTAACTTCACGGATGTGCACCCGATCGGTCTATCGGAAGAATCTCTACGGAAAAAGCTCAATCAAGTTGGTCCTGTTGAGAAGGTAAGAATAATTTTTTTCCAAATCAGCAATCCCAATATTCCCAATCAATAAACTGGATTTACATTAATGAAGACGACATTTAATGAAATGCAACTCTCTCCCTATAACATTTTACAGTTTGCGATGGAACGCTGCATGGAGATTTATTTGGAATGCGTAAAGACGCCAGTGGCAAGGGAGCTTGCGCCATTTCACCAAACCCAGTGTGAGAATGAGCCCATAGCAATTGTCGGGATGAGCTTCAGGCTGCCCGGTGGAAACAACGTGGACGAGTTCTGGGACTTGTTGATCAAGGGCAAAGAAGCAATCCAAGTGCTTCCACCCGCTCGCTGGAAAAAAGAGCAAGTGACCAGACATTGTAGCCGGGATATTGAAGCTGGCTTCCTGAACGTCCCAATCGATGAATTTGACGCAAGATTTTTCGGTATAAGTCCGAAAGAAGCAGAATTCCTGGATCCACAACAAAGGCTCCTTCATGAGGTTGCATGGGAAGCTATGGAAGATGCCATGATAGATCCGCATACCATTCGAGGAACACAAACTGGAGTTTTTGTCGGCTCCTGGATTCACGACTATAGAGACATCTCGTTGACCAGTTCAGACGTGGACTTTTTTCGGGTCTACATGGGCAACTCAATAGCTAGTGAATCCGCTCGTCTATCCCACTTTTTCGAGACTACCGGACCCAGCATATCAACGGAGAGTGGCTGCTCTTCTGCTATTGTTGCTGTCAACATGGCTTGCAAAAGTTTGCAAAAATATGAGTCTAAACTAGCCCTAGCTTGTGGGGTCAACTTGCTGCTTAATCCCTTTGATCACAACACGCTCAGCTTTGTGCTCAGCAAGGATGGTCGCTGCAAAACATTTGATTCCAAGGCCGACGGTTTCGGAAGGGCTGAGGCGTGTGCGGTCCTTATAATGAAGAGGCTTTCGGATGCTGTAAAGGATGGGGACAACATTTGGGGATTGATTAGAGGCTCTGCTGTAACTCAGGAAGGGGTTAGCAAGAGTTTGGGCACTCCAACCATCCATTGCGAAAGCCTGGCTATGGAACTCGCATTGAAGGATAGTGGGGTCCATCCTGCAGAGGTCAGCTATATTGAGGCTCATGGAACCGGAACTGCAGTTGGTACGCTGACTCAGAAATATTAGATTTTGAAAATAAAAAAGATTTTTGAGTAGTCTTTGCAAGGAATTTTTTTATTTCCTACAAAAGGTGACCCACTGGAAGTAGCTGCTATCACAAAGGCCTACTCCAACGGAAGGATTGAGCCTGTTGTGATCGGATCTGTAAAAACGAACGTGGGTCATACAGAGTCCGCCTCTGGAATCACTGGAATCATTAAAGTTCTCCTGTCAATGAAGAATGAGACAATTCCTCCTCACCGGAATCTGGATATTTTGAATCCAGCTATAAATCTGGATGCCATACCAGCGGAGATTCCAATGATCGCTAGAGCTTGGCCAAGGAGAGAAAATAGACCAAGAATTGCGGGAGTGAGCTCATTTGGAATTAGCGGAACCGGTAATGACAAGTACTCCATGAAACTGTATTTACTCGAGCATGCATATTTCATTACATGGTTCATGATTTTTTTACATTCTTTGATCGCAGATGGACATGCTATCATTCAGGAACCTCCAACTATCTCTCCACCACACATAGACTATAAGCTGAAGCGCCCACTTCACCTTCTGAAGATTTCTGCAAAGTCCCCTGAATCGATGGATGAACTATTAGCTCAATACGAAAAGATTTGCAGTGAGAACGCAGAGAAGGATGGCAAAATGGATTTCGCAAATCTCGCCTATTCTGCAAATACTGGAAGGGCAACATTCAACCACCGAGCGGTAATTGTAGCAAAGGACTTCACCCAGGCAGCAAAAATATTCAAGGACAAATCCTACAAACTGGCTGACGTGCAGAGCAGCGGAAATCAACTCTGCTTGCTCTTCACTGGACAAGGATCACAATACCCCAATATGGCAGCTTCACTTTACGCTACCTCTCCCATCTTCAGAGATCATTTTGACAAATGCGATGAAGTTTTGGCTACAAGATATGGCATCAACATGAGGGAAGCCCTCTGGGGAAAGTTAACTGATGAACTTAGCAGAACACTCTACAGCCAAACAAGCATCTTTTGCGTTGAATACTGCTTACTCAAATTGTGGGAGTCGTGGGGCGTCAAAGCAGACTACGTCATGGGTCACAGTTTGGGTGAGTTTGCTGCAGCAGTGGCAGCTGGAGCATTGAACTTTGAGGATGCCTTGATGCTGGTTGCAGAGAGAAGCCGATTGATCGATAGCCTCCCACGTGGAAAAATGCTTGTCATCAAAGCGGACAAGAAGACAGTTGATCAAAATATTGCAAAATTCAAAGAGGTCAATTCAAAATTCTGGGTGGATTACGCCGCATTGAACTCCCCCGATCAGACTGTGGTCGCAGGTGATGCCACATTGATTGAGGAATTCGCCAAATATTGTGGAGACAAATCTCTGAAAACGATCGTGTTGGCAGCTACCCACGCATTCCACTCTCGTCATATGGATCCAATGTTGGAAGCCTATCGGAAAGTTTCCAAGACGGTGAAAACGCTTGAAGCTGACGAGGACGCTCCGAAATACATTTCTGGAATGGAAGGAAAGCTGCTTGAGACGAGATCGATTGACTCTGACTACTGGGTACGCCACACAAGGGAGAAAGTCAGTTTCATGGATGCCTGCAAGGTGGCCCAGTCTGAAGGCTGCTCTCTATTCCTCGAGGTCGGCCCACATCCCGTTTTATCCGCACTGACAATGATGAATATCGAAGGTCAAACGGTAACCTGCTTACCATCAATCAGACGGAAGGAGGAGGAGTGGGTGACAATGCTTGATAGCTTGACCAAACTGTACTTGTCAGATTGGAAAGGAGAAATTAACTGGAAGGGCTTCGATCGCTATTACCAACGGTCCCGAGTTACTCTTCCGTTCTACCCCTTCAACCGGAAGCCAACCTGGATTAATTTCCGATATCTTCCCTCAGAACTTCACCCCCTTCTTGGCAAACTTCTCCCAAATGCATCCGGACGCTCCGTTTTTGAAAGTGAACTCATCATTAAACGTACCAACTTTATTCAGGACCACGTTATCGGCAATACAGTCGTATTTCCGGGAGCTGGCTTCTTGGAAATGTGTCTTTCTGGGGGGTACTCCTCAGTTCAAGGTCTCACCGATGAGTTTTGCCTTCCAAAACGACCTATGCTACTGAAAGGGCTGAAAATCAAGTCTCCATTGGCATTCTACGAGTCCCAACACCCAGTCCTCCAAACCGTCGTCAGTCTTGAGGAGTCGGATCAGGAAGAAATGGGATATAGTGTCAACATCTACCGCCATGACAATTCAGATCCCTCAGCAGGAGGTCAGTGGATCCCCCATGCTTCTGCAAAATTCCTCCCCGTAGTACCAACCCTAGCACCTCACATCTCCACCAAAATTGATATACCGGGCATTCAATCAATGTGGCAAAAATCAGATACAAAAGATTTCTACGAGAAGCTTCCAGAGGTGGGACTTCGGTTTGGTCCGAAATTCCAAAGTTTGGAAACCAGCTGGAAAAGCGACACAGGCATCCTCCTCCAGGTGAAAGTTCCAGAGGACCAATCATCTTACCTCATTCATCCCGTGGTTGCTGATGCCATGATTCAAGCGGCTATGCTGTGGACAAGCAAAGAAAATATTAAGAAAAAGCTCCAAGTTCCGGTCCACATTGAGGAATTTGTTTGGCTCGAGTCCACCCACTTCTCAGACATGTACATCTTCTGTAGCAACACCCTTCAAGGGAAATGCTACGCCATGCTTCTAAACGAGAGTGGAACCCCGCTAGCCTACATGGGCACCGTTGACTTTGCCGAAACCACTGTGAAGCTTGTTGAAGGGATGATTCAGCAACAAGCAACAGCCATGCCGCAACTCTGGGAGGAGATTTGGAAGAATATGCCCGGTCCCCAGCAGAACAGGCTGGATATGGATGGCTTATCCGCACTCAAAATATATTCACCAGAGTCTCGAGATAAAATCAAGAAGCTCGATGAGCTTTCAGACGAAGAGAAAAACTTTTATAAAAGCATCTGTCACTTCACAAGTCTCTACTTCCTGGACGCCTTACACAAGCTGGGTTGGAAGCCAGAGGTCGGGAAATGGTTTACTGCGGATGAGCTCTTGAAATCCCTAGGGATCTTAGATAGTTTCCGGAAATATTCCCGCTTCTTTCTCAAGACCCTTGCGGGTTACGGAGTGCTAGAAATGGTTCCCGGGAATGATCAAAATCACAATTTCCGAGCAACAAAGCCGCCAGCTACGAGTGAGGAAATCCAGCAGTTTATGAAGAGGACAGCCACCCCATATTTTACGGACAGGGTGGAGCATAGGATTATTAAAGAGATTGGGGAGAATTTACCAAACATGCTGACCGGGACTGAGCAAAGTCTTCCATATCTCTTCCCGGTTGACCCAAAGAAGCCAAATGCAGAAAAGTTCTATGTTCAAATGGCGGCATGGAACAAGCCCATTGTCGTAGAGGTTTGGAGAATGACCGTGTTCCCTTATCTTGCCCAAGCGTGTAAGCAGGCTAGAGAGAAGAGGCCGGGAGAAAAGGTTATTTGCAGGGTGCTCGAGATCGGGGCTGGAACTGGCTCCTTTCCGGAGAGCTTCATGGAAATGTTGGATGAGTTCAATATAGAGTTTGAGTACTACTATACTGACATTTCTGGTAAGTATTTCTGCGAATCCACCCCATGACAAATGGGATGAATAAAATTAAAATATTTTTGAGGCAAATTGAGAAAATTGCATAAAATGATTTTTTTTTTCAGCCGCGTTCTTCACGCAAGCGGAAAAACTTATGGAGAAGAGGTTGAAATCCATCGTGTTCAAAAAGTTCAACATGGAGGAAGATCCCCTCCAGCAAGGCTTTTGTCCAGAGTATTTTGATGTCATATCCGGAACGGAAGTACTTCATGTGGCAAAGGATCTCAAGCAGACTCTCCATAACTTGCAGTCCCTTCTCAAGCCAAATGGAATCCTCCAAATTGTAGAAACTGTTCAACAGGATCCACGTATCACATTTATTTTCGGGTTACTGGACGGCTATTGGCAGTTTAAAGATTTTGACCTCCGACCTGACCACACCACATTGACCATCCCGAAGTGGAAGGAGACATTTAACTCAGCAGGGTTTTCCGACGTGGTGGGAGTCCCGTTGTATGAGAACGTTCACGGCTTTATTTACGGATTTAGCTCGAAGAGTAGTAGTGAACTTGGAATGGCGCCACTGAAGTATATGGGGGAGGAGAAACACTCCTGGCTTATCTTTAGTGATGATACACCCGTAACAGGTTTGATTGAAGCTCATCTGAGATCCATGAATCGGAAGGTTATCGTCGTTTCCAGGCCTTCCAAGAGTATGACTGAAGAGTTGGCGGAGCAACTGGTGTCAAGCGCTATGACAGCGGCAACGCAAGACAAGCTGGAATTCGAAGGAATCGTCTACATGTGGGCCTTATCCAGTAATCTTAATGATAGGGAGCAAAGCAACATTTCCCTCCCATTTGTAAACTTATGTCAGCACTTGTCGAAATGCGAGATCAAGACACCTAGAGTCTATTTAGTCACCCAAGGAATTCACAATGTTGAGGATAGCGAGGTGATGAACCCATCTCCGGCTACGGTCGCAGCAATTGCGAGGGCGGTATCCAATGAAGACACTCATCTAAACTTCATCCACCTGGATCTAAGTCCGGGAGAAGATCCCACCAAACAAATTGACGAAATAAAGTCCAACCTTTGGATAACGTCGGATACCACAGTGGCATTCCGGAATGGGAAAAGATTGTGCTCCCGGCTGGTAGCTGCAAAGGTCTCGAATGACTGTATCTCAATCCCAAATGGCTGTGATCGCTACCAACTTCAGCTTCCGAAGTCGAGAATGATCTCAGACTTGGAATTTGGATATTTGAGCCCTTACTCAATCGGGGATTACGAGGTTGAAATTCAGACCAAGGCAATGGCACTCAATTTTCGCGATGTGTTCGCCGTAATCAAACCAATCGCGGAGTTTGAAGATTTAAATTCCGTGGGACTAGACTTTGCAGGGGTAGTCACCAAGGTGGGCTCAAAAGTTACCAGGAGAAAGATTGGGGATAGGGTCATTGGGATGAATATGGACAAGAATTTATCTCTACCAAGTCATGTTAAGTTGGAAGAACAATTCCTTATCCCAATCCCACAAACGATGACATTTGCAGAAGGGGTTAGTCTACCAGCTGTCTACGGTACCGTGGTCCATTCCCTCATTGACGTTGCCAAAATGAAACGCGGTGAAACCCTCCTTTTGCACACTGCCTCAGGTGGTGTAGGTCTAGCGGCGATTCAGATTGCCAAGCACGTAGGGGTAACTGTAATTGGCACGGCTGGGAGCAAGAGGAAGCGAAATTATTTGCATAATCTTGGAATCCAACATGTATTCCACTCCAGAACAACGGACTTTTCTGCTCAGGTGTTGGAAGTCACAAATGGCAGGGGCGTTGATATCGTTTTGAATTCTATTACCGGAGAAGGCTTCAAGGAAGCCTCTCTGGCTGCTCTTGCCAAGAATGGGAGATTCATTGAGATGAGCAAATTGAATATTTGGACAGTGGAGCAAGTCAGGGTGTTGAGGCCCGACGTGTTTTATCGGGTAAATATACTACAAAGTTACCATTTCATAAAAATTTAAAAATTCTAAATTGAGAAAATGGGTTAAAAACAAACATATTCCATTTCTGGTTTTGTAGGTCGTTGATTTAACATCCTTGGAAAGGGACGAGTATGTCCAGCTTATAGAGACCATGGCCCAGTACTTGAAGAAGGATATTATTAAGCCAATTGCGTATGAGACATTTGAAGCACTGAATATCCGGGGTGCCCTTAGCTATCTGCAGAAGGCGAAGCACATTGGAAAGATTGTTTGTTTGATGCCGGAGCTGAAGGTGGAAAATTGTAAAGTCATCTCTCACACGCCGTTCTTCCAAGAGGATAGCACTTATCTCATCACTGGTGGCTTGGGTAAATTATATATATAGTCCATTTAACTGCATAAAATTAAAGCGATGTTGGGGAATTGGAATTTCACAAAAACAAATTCAACAACTTTTCGCTTGGATTTGTTTAAATAGGCGGGATTGGTCTGGAGGTTGCAAAATACATGATGAAAAATGGAGCCAAGCATATAGCCATTGTCAGTCGGAGTCAGCCAAAGCCGGCAATCGCCAACATGATCGATTCATGGAACAAGGCTGGCAAGCACGTAAAGGCATTTTCGGTTGACATTGGAAACTTTGAGCAATGTCGGAGCCTGTTCAACGAGCTGAAATCAGAAAGTCTTGGATTTCCCCAGCTTCGTGGAGTGATGCATGCAGCTGGCGTTCTACGAGACGCTACAATAAGAAATCAGACTTGGGACAAATTCAAGCAAACCTACAATCCCAAGATTGAGGGAACTTGGAATCTCCATGAGTTGACGAAAGACCTTGTACTCGAACATTTCGTCATGTTTTCATCCTTAGCGTCCGTACTTGGCTCACCTGGACAGACCAACCATAGTGCAAGTAACAGTTTTGAGGATGCATTTGCTCATTACCGCAGATCTATTGGGCTTCCGGCTATAAGTATTAACTGGGGCAATTGGGGTGAAGTGGGTAAGTGGATGTTGTTGCAAAATTTGCAAAATTCAAAATTTCCACAGGGTTAATTAATTAATTACTATAATTCCAAATATATTCCGTTTATCTGAACAGGAGTTGCCACTGAAGTTGATCTCCCTGGAATCCGTCCAATCTCCACAACCCAGGGACTGTTGGCACTGGAAATGTTTTTGAAAACGCAAAGATCCCATTTCATAGTTCTCAACAGCGAATCATTTGCTCTCACGATTAAGCTGTTCCCTCAGCTCAAGAAATTCATTGACGACAAGCGTCTTTTGGGAGAGGCAAAATCAGCCATTTTGATAAACAGCGATGAGTTTTGGACCAAAATGGATGGCACCCAAATTAAAGAGGAAAAGCTGGAACAGTTCAAATTTTTCATTAAAGTCACGGTCAAGGGAATTCTGAAAATGGACGGGGACGAAGAAGTTGAGGACAATGCCGACTTCCAAACCCTCGGCATTGACAGTCTAATGATGCTGGAGATGAAGAACAGTCTTCAAAACGTTTTGGGGTCGAGAATGACATTAACAGCGGGGCAGCTCAAAGATTGCACTAACACCTTAGCCCTTGCTATCAAGCTGGTTGAAATCTTGGAAGGAAAGGAGGATGATACTCGTGAGCTACCAACCATGGAAGAGTTGCGACAGCTGGTCCGAGAGGACTCCATCCTACCAAAGCATATCTGCGCATGTGAAGGTATGCCTGCAAAGGATGTCACAAAGATTGAAAGCATCCTCCTCACTGGAGTAACCGGAGTTCTCGGACCTTACCTTCTGAGAGACCTTAGCCACCGACCCGCCATCAAAACCATTTACTGTTTGATCCGAAAAAGTGGTAAGGCTTCGCCCTTGGAAAGACTGACAAAACGACTTCAACTCATCAACTTGGAGCATGAGGTAAACATGTCCAAGGTGAGATGCATACAAGGTGACATTGCCGATGACAAATTAGGTCTTTCTGAGAAAGAATACAAGCAACTAGCCGCGAATGTGGACGCCATCGTTCACAGTGCGGTGAGATCCGACCACACTGCAAAATACTGGAAATGCCCCGACACCAATAAATTGGACGTCAGAAACGTAAACGTGAAGGGTACCTCAAGAATTCTAGAATTTGCCGTGCATTCAACACTAAAACATGTTTATTATGCGTCCACCCTCTTTGCCGTCCCCACCGTTGATGATGAGGGTTCTCTCTCAGAGGACTGGCAAGATGTGGGGGCCTTTGATGCCTTGACATTCAATGCGGGCTATCCCCTCAGTAAGCACATTTCCGAACAGTTGTGCAAACAAGCTGCGGAGCGTGGCATTCCTTGTAAAACCTTCCGGCATGCGGTTATCGGAGGTGATAGCAGAACCGGAAGATGCGACTATCTCACCAACCATATTATACTTCGTTGGTTGTCATATTTGAAACTGAAGTGCATACCGGACATGCCTGTCCCTTTGCTTGTTATACCGGTTGATGTCTGCGCACAAGTGTCTCTAGACATGTTCTTCCACCCTCGAACCATCCCGGATGTGTACAATGTCGTTCATACTAATGCAGGGATGGACCAAACGATAATTGGAATTGCAGAGGAGCTCGGTATTCAAATGGAGGTAACGTCGTTTTCCGACTTTGTTAAGAAATTAAAACTGGAGAAGGATGACTCCCCTCTGGCTCCATTCAGGAAGATGTATGACGATGAGGAGGCGCTCATTGTTGAAAACTTTGACGGTATTGGTAACCCAGCCGTCAAGTGTTTGCAGAAATATGCGGAGGACAGTACTAACTTTTTCAAGAGTCGCAAGTTGCCCCAACTTATAGGATATTGTGATACGTTTGAGTCCACGGATGTGGTAATGCGAAGGGATATTCTGTTCTTGAAAAATTCGGGCGTTTTTGATAAATTCGGAATTGAGTAATGTTAGGATAGTCAACTATAAACTTTTGTATTCGCAATATTATAGATTAGTTTAATTACAATTTAAAAAAATTTACATTTAAGCACATCTTTAAGGCATATATATGTAGCATTCCCTTTGAAACTTTTTGATTGATTTCATTTGGCTGTAAAGTCGAAGATTGGGATCGACATGAATTATATTTTTTACTATTGGATATATACTAAAGTGATTAACTAATTAACAAATTAAATGGTATGATACATTGTTGCTATAGATTTATACCAATTTCTACATTTCATACAGATGTATTTTGGGAATTGAGATGAGTGCTAATAAACGCTAATTGCCTTTAATCGTACGATTAACCAATCCACCTCCATCCGCATCAACCCCACCATATTAAACTTCCAAACAAAAGAAAAAAAACTTTCTGGAAAACCCCTCCATCCATAAGCAACTATCGCGTCAATTCTCCAAAACGCCTACACGGAGTATCATGGAAATACCCACTGGACAAACAACAAACTCCAGCTCATACAGTTTACCATTCCCATTAAAACTCACACGGGATTAAACCATAAATGTATACCTATTCCAAACTACATGCATGTTCCAAGAAGTTAATTAATCATACGTGTCAAGTGGCTGCACATGACACGGCATAACTACGCGAGTTGACAAGTTATTACATTCATTTCCATCTCAAACAACAAGAAATATCCCTTTTCTCAAAAGCAAGACTCTGATCGCCCAGCTCATCACGTAGCTTCTCAGGCTCACGTCCCAAGAACATGTACTTCGTAGACTGGGACTATATATATTTTAAAACTCATCACTTCCAACATTAAACTACATTTTTTCATTGTCATCTAGATCCTGATAATCTTCTTGCTAACGAAAAACCAGCTACTAAGGCGAACACAGGAAGTTCAAAGTCGGCTTCTGAGAGACGGTGAGAACATTTTCCAACAGGCTAATCTTTTATCGGATTTCCCAGTCTCCCATAAGATGAGAGAGGTCGCCAATAGAAAGAACTAGTTTATCGGTGATTCAAATTAAGTTACGCAACTTCGAGCATGATAAGTACCTACAGCACCATTTCCTGCCATTTCCTATGCAGCTTAAGCCTCCTCAAAACTAGCCAAATATGATGTAATCCCATGTTTCCAGTTGGGTGAAAAACCCAGAGCTGAGAACCAGATAGTGAAGCGACGCCGAGTTATTGTGGGACAGGGATGTTATCGTCATAAAGAATAATAATATAATAGAATAATAACCACTCTCAGAAAACGCTGAGCATATTTCATATTTTTGAGAGAAAAATTTGAAAAAAAAAACTATTCTTCCTCTGATGTTTGCTCAAATTATTATACACGCTTGCTATTGCAATTAATAGCGAGTAGGTATTTATTGGCGATAAGCAAGAATTCCCAGTGAACTCGCTCTGGATGGAGCTGGACTCCATGATGATGATGACATGATGTCCGCGCATAGCTAACAGAGCTAACATAGCCCGAACAGAGCTTAATCAGCGTTGATGGACTTTACGTCGGGGGATTACGTGGAAAACCAGTTTGATAGGATAATGACACGACATTGAGACTAGCTGGCAAGAGCCTAATAACGCGGTGAAACGAAGGGAAACATTTTCTGACAGTGGCTCAATTTTCCCTCGGTACTCATAATTAAAGCATTTTCACAAAAGACATAAATAAATAGATAAAAGTAGTTTTTAATGAAAGCTCTAGATTCTGGAAATTCTTGGTATTGCTGGCTGTGAGGTACTCACTAACTTACTCACCTGGATCCTTTTCTTCTCCAACAATTATCTCGTATACTTATGTATAATTAATTTCTACTATGCTACAACGCTCTCCCTTAGTCATACACAGAATGCCATGCCATCTCAAAACTGGTAGAGTGTGGACATACCTGACTGGGGAGAAGAGTCAATAAAACAATAATAAATTCAAGGTGGGAAAAAAGCTGAATTCCGTGAGAACTTTTTTGACCAGCAACAGGAAGCTGACAGCACACGAAGCCAAGCCGGCTTCAGCCCTGCTTTTGAGGCATCCGTCACAATCTCCCGAGTCTAGTTTTGCTGAGAGTAATTTAATCGTAATTTAAATGCGTAAGAAAGTAAACAGGCGAATAAAAATCTAACTAGATTTCGATTTTCAACATATTATTCACATTCACATCATTTATCTTCTAGAATCTTCAGCCTTTTGGACTTGCTAGCTTTTTAATTGTCTACTGGATAGCTCTCAGGACATGACGACTTCTCGCCGGCCATTCCAAATCCCAGTTACGTGCATATGAAACCGTCGCATGCATATAATGTAATAATGTAAATGGATGAAAACGACAAACTGAGGATGAAGCTGAGCTGACGCTGACAAAGACAAGATAATGGAAGAATGCGAGGTTATATAAATCAATGAGCCCTTTAAAACAGTGTCATCAGTGTTTTCAGAAAGCTTTGATGCGCTTCTTCCTACGCTGTCTACCTGAGCCTTTGTTGTTTTTGGATGCTTCATAAATCTTTGCAGGATCTTCCCTACTTTTAACTGTTACGTTGAGTGTGCTTTTGTTTGTTTTCGTGTTGCGAATAATTGAATTTGTTGTCAAAGTTGTGTTTGTGAAGGGTCGCATTTGCGCTTTTGACGAGTTTGCTGAAATTTCATCAGTAAATATGAGTAAGGAAGTGCATGGATGCTTACAGCATACATCATTCATAAATGCCATCAATTGATCAAGAAATTAGAAGGATAACGAGTTGAAATTGTTTTTGACACAGCGGTTTCAGGGATGGAGGCTTGGATAACTTCCGCCGTGGAAGATAAGACCGTGAGTAAGGCAATTGTGTTGGCCGGCTCTCTCCGGCGTGTTCGGACTGCGAAGAAATTGGGCGTGTTGACAACTTTAGCTGTCTGCAAGGAATCAAGGCAAGTAATCTACATAACTCTACTCCTCCATATAAAACCTTCCCAAAAGCTGGAAAGAGGCTAACGTGATTGTAAAAATTTAGGCAAAAGTTGAAAGATGTCTTTGATCTGGTTGTGCTCCTTGAGAAAGATAGCCCAAATGGGCTGAATCTGGAGGACTATGCGAAAGTGCAAGGCTTCTCCCTCATGGTCTTCAACAAATGTGTGTATCTCTCCCCGAATACGCTGGTAAGACTTTCACCTGTCTTAATGTACCCCAGGGCTCTATCACGCTGACCTATAATTTCATGATCATGTCATTTTTAAGGTGCTGGAAAACTGCGATGATATTTTCGAGAAGTACAACGAATTCGCAGCGTGCGGAAATGAGAAGGCTGTGGATTCCACCGTTTTTCTGTTTTCGCCGTCTGTGGATTATAATAGAGCTTTGGCCAAAATCGCGCATCGTGTGGAGGCTGAAGGGGACAGGAATGTTGCATCTTCAGGTTTGCATATACGAGATATTACATACAAGCTTATTGAGCTTTTGAAAAAGATGATAACTTTCTTAACTAATTCTTACAGGAAGTTTTTCTAAACACTTTAATATCTGGATGCAAGATCACATCCCAAACTATGAGAAACTGGATGAGCAATACAACTCCTTTCTGAACTTGACTAATCAAGGGAGCTCAAAGAGGTGAAGATATTTTGCGAATAATGCGTTTACGTAAATGAGTGATGAATTATTTTCAGAAAAATTTAAATGGTCCCCTTTTGAAATTACAGTTTGAGCTCAAAGGTCACGATCGCAAACTTTGGTAATTTTCATCCATTGGATTCTGCTGGGGATTTTAAGGGATTTGGAGCAATTGAAAAGGTAAAAGTCGATTCAACAGGACTACCAAATGATTTAGCTCTGGCTAATGAAATATTAAATCTAATTAAATCGTTTGACTTTTAGTTTGCAGTTGAGCTTTGTAGAAAAATTTACGAGGAGGATGTGAAAAAACCGAACGTAAGTGAAGGGCAATTAAAATTAAAGTGATTATGAAATAAAAGTTGCGTAATCTGTGTAATTAATATTGTTCTCGCAGTTGCATGCGGACTTATCACTAAGATTGGACATCTACAAACGTGAACCCATCGCAGTCGTTGGCATGAGCTTCAGATTACCAGGTGGTAATAACGCAGACGAATTCTGGAATCTGCTGAGTAACGGCAAGGACGCCATCAAGTTCATTCCCCCTTCCCGATGGACACGGGAGCATACCCAGTTCCCCTGTCAAAATCGAAAAGTTGAGGGTGGTTTTCTGGACATTGCGGTTGACGAGTTTGATGCCAAGTTTTTCGGGATCAGTCCCAAGGAAGCAGAGTTCCTTGACCCGCAACAGCGCCTCTTGCATGAAGTGACATGGGAGGCATTCGAGGACGCCATGATAGACCCACTCAGTCTTCGTGGTAGTCAAACAGGAGTGTTCATGGGAACTTGGTTGAATGACTACAGGGACATGATCTCCCGTACGACTGACGTGGATTTTTTCCGAGTATATATGGGAACGTCAGTGGCCGCAGCAGCAGCTAGACTGTCTCATTTCCTGGAGGTTATAGGCCCCAGCATAGGAGCAGAAGCGGGATGCTCATCGTCTTTTGTTGCTGTAGACATGGCATGTAAAAGCCTTCGCAATCATGATTCCAACTTGGCTTTAGCAGGTGGAGTCAACCTGCTTCTACAGCCCTATGACGAAAACAGCATCAGCTTTGAGATTGCGGCGGATGGTCGCTGTAAAACCTTTGATGCCAAGGCAAATGGGTTCGGAAGGGCTGAGGGGTGTGTTGTCCTCGTTATGAAGAGGCTCTCCGATGCTGTCAAGAATGGAGACGATATTTGGGGTTTGATAAGAGGCTCAGCAGTAACTCAAGACGTGGTTGGTAAACAAATGGGAACGCCGTCCGTTGAGGGTGAAAGTTTAGCAATGGAGCTGGCTCTGAAAGACGCACACGTGGATCCTACGGATGTGAGCTATGTCGAAGCTCACGGAATGGGTACGCCTACTGGAGACGCGGTCGAGATTAATGCTATCACAAAGGCATATTCCAACGGAAGATCTGAACCATTGGTGATTGGCTCCGTGAAGACAAACGTTGGGCACACCGAGTCCGTATCCGGAATCACGGGAATCGTCAAGGTTCTTCTGTCCATGAAGAATGAGCAAATCCCACCGCATTTGAACTTTGAGACCTTGAACCCAGCTATTAATTTGAATGCAATCCCAGCCACAATCCCAGTGCAGTCAGTCCCATGGCCTAAAACACTGGGTAAACCGAGGATTGCCGGCGTGAGCTCTTTCGGTTTTAGTGGAACAGGTAACCAATTATTTAAACCGGTTTTTCAAAAAGCGTGGGTACATATTATGTCTGGTCGCCATTGTTGAACATTTGTATTTTTTTTTAATCACAGACGGACACGCCATCATCCAGGAAGCTCCGGTTATTTCCCTCCCCGAAATCCTCCACAAGGATGAGCGACCCCTTCACATTATGAAAATTTGTGCAAAGTCTCCGGAATCCTTTGAAGAACTATTGGCGAAATATGAAGCTATAGTAAACTCAAAAGAGGAGGAAGATGGATTTGCCAACTTGGCATATTCTGCAAATACCGGAAGGGCAACCTTTGTCCACCGAGCGGTAATTGTAGCAAAGGACTTTAAGCAGGCAGCAAAAATTCTCAAAGCGAAATCCTACAAACAAGCAGAAGTACAGGCGGGTGGAAATCAACTCTGCTTGCTCTTCACTGGACAAGGATCACAATACCCCAATATGGCAGCTTCACTTTACGCTACCTCTCCCATCTTCAGAGATCATTTTGACAAATGCGATGAAGTTTTGGCTACAAGATATGGCATCAACATGAGGGAAGCCCTCTGGGGAAAGTTAACTGATGAACTTAGCAGAACACTCTACAGCCAAACAAGCATCTTTTGCGTTGAATACTGCTTACTCAAATTGTGGGAGTCGTGGGGCGTGAAAGCAGACTACGTCATGGGTCACAGTTTGGGTGAGTTTGCTGCAGCAGTGGCAGCTGGAGCATTGAACTTTGAAGATGCTCTGATGCTGGTTGCAGAGAGAAGCCGATTGATCGATAGCCTCCCACGGGGAAAAATGCTTGTCATCAAAGCGGACAAGAAGACAGTTGATCAAAATATTGCAAAATTCAAAGAGGTCAATCCGAAATTCTGGGTGGATTACGCCGCATTGAACTCTCCCGACCAGACTGTGGTCGCAGGTGATGCCACATTGATTGAGGAATTCGCCAAATATTGTGGAGAGAAATCTTTAAAAACGATCGTGTTGGCAGCTACCCACGCATTCCACTCTCGTCATATGGATCCAATGTTGGAAGCCTATCGGAAAGTTTCCAAGACGGTGAAAACGCTTGAAGCTGACGAGGACGCTCCGAAATACATTTCTGGAATGGAAGGAAAGCTGCTTGAGACGAGATCGATTGACTCTGACTACTGGGTACGCCACACAAGGGAGAAAGTCAGTTTCATGGATGCCTGCAAGGTGGCCCAGTCTGAAGGCTGCTCTCTATTCCTCGAGGTCGGCCCACATCCCGTCTTATCCGCGCTGACAATGATGAACATCGAAGGTCAATCTATAACCTGCCTACCCTCAATCAGGCGGAAGGAGGAGGAGTGGGTGACAATGCTTGACAGCTTGACCAAGCTGTACTTGTCAGATTGGAAAGGAGAAATTAACTGGAAGGGCTTCGATCGCTACTACAAACGGTCCCGAGTTCCCCTCCCATTTTACCCCTTCAACCGGAAGCCAATCTGGAAACAACTGGAATCACCGCTGGCCATCGTTCATCCCCTTCTGGGAAGAATTATTCCCACATCCGCTGGTGAAACGATTTTCGAGAACAGGCTGACGTTGGAAAACGCTTCATACGTTCAAGATCATGTTATCGGGACTGAAATGATGTTCCCCGGAGGAGGACTTATGGAAATGTGCCTTGCAAGTGGACATGCTACTGTCCAAATAGCATCCGACGAGCTAATGAAGCCTCGACGACCGGTTGTTCTGAAGTCATTTAGGATAGCTCAACCTCTTGCAGTGAAGGATTCAGGAATTTGCCGCGTCCAAACTATCACCGTCTTGGATGACAAGGATGAGAATGAGATGGGCTACTGCGTCGGGGTGCATCGTTACGTCCCATCAGACGATGGAGAAGGACAATGGATTAATCACGCAGCCGCAAAGTTCCTTCCGGTTGCGGCAACATTCTCAAAAGAAAAGTCCGCCCCCATCGATATCGCAGCTATTCAAAGCTCATGGAAAACAACCGATACTAAGCACTTCTATAAAAGGCTTTCAGAGTTGGGACTAGGACTAGGACCCAAATTCCAAAGTCTAGAAATGGGATGGAAAAGTGAAAAGGGAATGTTGCTGGCGGTGAAAGTACCGGAAGATCATGACAACTATCTAATACACCCAATCCTTGTCGAAGCAATGATCCACGCGACAATGCTGTGGACAAGGCAAGGCAAGCTTAATAAACTTGAAGTACCCATTCAAATCGGGGAATTCACTTGGTTCCAGACAACAGAGTGCGAAACTCGTTACATCTACTGTGAGACTAACGAAGATGGGAAAATCGACTGCATTCTCGTGGATGGCAGTGGCACTAGGCTCGCCCACATGACGGATATAAATTTTATGGAAACTTCTGTGGACCTCGTTAAGGCGATGATGGTACATCAAGTAGGAACTCTTCCTTCCAACCTATGGAGCAATGCCTGGAAAAGTGGCCCGGAACCTTCGCAAGACTCAAAGGATGCATAACTGAATTCTTGCCTATTTACTATTATTTAATGATAATACAATAGTTATCGCAGTACTAACGTAAACTCAAAATTCTTAAATTTGAAGACTTTACGATAGGGATGTATATCATTTTTGGGGTCCTCCACCCAGGTATTCACATGTACAAGTGACACTTTAAATCCTTTCATTTAATAAATTTAAAAAATAACCCACAATTTTTCCTCATTAATTCTACGGCATATCGCAGACTCGACATTTTCATAATATGACGGTGATGAACTGATCGATAATCATGATTCACGAAAATCAATTTTTGGGACTCACTGTCCCCAACCAAACCATACGCAACGCAGCCATACGCAAAACATGCAACATTTAAATATTTAATTTAAAATGAGAGCTCAATTACTCCTATTTTATTAGAAAATGTAGCGGTTTCGTCTTCAATAAATAACACAAACATTGACATTAAAAACACAACAGCTTGTTGAAAGGTTGTAGTTGCAACTCTGGAATACAATTACTTTTTCAACGTATTCTTCACAGTGGCAAACACTATACGCTCCTTCCTTCACACATTACCTATGAGTAACTATACTACATAGATATTAGGCAATACTAACATAAATAAAAGGATATTTTAATCGTACACTATATTTACACGATTTTTGTGCGTGTTACAATTAACAAAAAAATTATCGTGTCCGATCATATAAATGCAAGAAATACTAAAATTACTACCCAGTATCGCATGTTTTTTTCTTTTCGATGGTTTCACAATAGAGAGTTATTAAAAGCGGAACAACATAAAGATTGTAGATTGTAACATAATTTATAATGTTTACAGTAATTAGTCAATATTAATTGCACTGTCAATAAAAACAATAAAACAAAGTTAGCTATATACGAGAGATGATTGCAACTTGCAACGGCGCCTGTCAAATATCAATAGTTTGTACAATGTACAGCACACATCCCAATTATGTAAATGCAGAGTCGGGGTACATTGAAGCAACGGATTTGAACAATAATGGTAATTATCCACGTACAAGGTATAACTATTCACTACACCAGAGATTAACTACAACAACCATTACAGCTACGGGAAAATTGTCTCATTATTTCCGGGTGTTTTACATCCAATTTTCCAGCTAATTCTAAACAGATAGCCACAAAATATATATCATTTCTAACCACATAGAATGAAACGCCCGCAGTAATACATAATCACAATTAGTAATATGTCAATAAGCCAACCAAATAGAGATATGAACCTTATTAACTGCCATACCTGTATTGCAAACCATCTTTCGAGAAACCCCTAAACTACGAGATAATAGAAATAACTGGAGATGTAGACACAATTCCTTGTAAGTATTCAGAGAACAAGTTTATATCTGAGTTAATAAATGCATACAGAAAGGCACGACGCATTCCTAAATCGAAATTAATTAATTATTGGATGTGGTTGCTTGATAAAATGAAATACAACTTTGTATTTATATCTCTAACTTTGTTTAAGCTTTAAATCGATCAACTTGACGAAAAATGAAGGCAAAATATAAGTCATGACAGACAGTCAAGTCAGACCACTTATTCTTTAATTATTACTTCCTTCTCGCTAAACCATCCTGAGGTGTAAGAGCATGCAGATAAGTACCGTTGTTGAAATATTAACGATTCTAGGCTCTACGAAATAAAATGAGTCTTTCCTCCCTTTTCAGAATACATACATATAGGTAAGTTACGTATATATGGTTTCATTGTGAACAATACTGCTTAGCTAGCACTGTGACTTTAGGTTACAAACAGACGGACCTCAGCCGTCCTTGTTCGAGAAAGTCTACTTCCAAGTTTTTAACAAGTTAGTGAGGGAGCGGTTCTAGGCCCTACGCACCCCCAAACAAATGAGGTGCGCTTTATGGTTCAGTTCTTGGTGCTGATTACGAAAGCACACCTCAATGTAGTCTTGTTAAGTTTAGTTTAATTTAATGACGAGGATAGTTCTGCAATGTTTACCGAAAATTGTATTTCCCAAATTGTAAAAGATAGAGGGAAAGTTCATGAATAATCTTTATTTTATATTATAATTACGACTTGGTATGAAATTTGACACGAAATTATAAAATTGGAATTATATACGACAGAAACTTTTTTTTATTGTATTATTTTTTCTGTATGTTTTAGGGTAGTAAAAACAATTGTAATAATTGATACCTGTAAACACAGTGCTAATAAAATCAATCTATCTATCTATCTTCTGAACTTTCTCTCTTCCTTCAGAGTAAAATAACCTGCTTCAGCTTCCCAATAGTTTTTGCATTTAATTTGCACAAGTCAAAGTCAAACGTGATGCCGTTCTCTACCGTCCACGCATCCTTACCACAAGCCTCCACTATATCGACGACCTCCTGAAGCTTTTCAGGATCATCTAATGAAGAAATTTTGGCATGTAGTTCTTTCAAAAGTTTCATTTCAGCGGTGATACTGCCAGCAACGCCGGCATGACTAAACCCACCACAACCTCCGCCACTACTACTTCCACCCCCTCCGCCGGATGATCCAGGACTGGAGTTATTATTTCCTAGGTCACTGCTAATTGCATTGGGGCTACTGTTTGTTCCCTCTGATGAGACATCCGAGGATGATGTAGAACTAGAAACGGATTCACTTCGGGAACGAGATCGAGACCTAGAACTATAATCACGAGAGTCTCTTCGCCGACCACGGTCACGAGCACTTTCTCCCGTCTCCCGTTGCTTTCTCTCTCGATCATGAAGCCTTTCCCTGGAATCAATTGCTTGTAACGCAGACTTTGAGCTCTTGCCACCTTTGGATGAATGGGATGAACTTGTTGAATTGACGTTGTTGTGATGCTGGGCTGAGCCCTTTGACGATTTTGACTTTTTGGTTAGCGGGGGTGGTGGTGAACTTGTTTCAACGTATTCATGTCCTTTGGATTTACTAACTTTCGTTGGTGGTCCAGGTGAGGAGGTATTCGGACTTATTGCTGAACTAATATCTTCGCAACTAACCATTTGTTTATTTTTATTCTTTTCACTACTCCCGCCTGTAAACGATTTTGCTTTTGATTTTTTCGTTTCTCTATAGTCTTTTGTTGATGAAACAGGAACAGGCTTTTCCAGGACTATTTTCTTGTTCGTTGGTGGCGTCTCATTCCCAGAACTACCTCCTTTTCTTTTCTTGGTTGTTGAGGAGGCAGGAACAGATGAGGTAGATGATTCTGAACTAGGTGGAGAGGAAATGGAAGCAGAAGCCGGGCTGCGGCTTTCACTTTTCTTTGAACGCTTTCTGGAAGGGGACTTTTTGGCTACAGGTGGCGGAGGGGGAGTAGGTACTGACTCAGAGTCACTGTCTTCTTCAGAACTTATGGCACTGGCGGCTGAACTCTCAGAAGAGCAACTTGATGACGAACTGGAACTGGAAATTGGGCTTAACGGTACAGGCTTCTCATTTCGCGACGATGGGCGATCTCTATCTGATCCGCCTGAGGATGACTTGCTTTTGCTAAACGATTTTTCATGCTTCCTTCCAGAGGATTCGCGATCGGGTTTAGAACTTTTGTGAGACTTTGAGGATTTTGATGGCTTTGGCTCAATAACCTCTTCTTTGGATGATTTTTTTGCTTTTTTCGGCACCGAGGTATTTACAGGGGGTAGCATTTTCTTTGATGATCCTTTCTCGGATGTTGCAGCTTTTGAGGATGATTTAGAACTAGATGATTTTGAACTTGTGGCACTGATGGTTTCTGGAGTAGATGGTGATTTGGAGGATTTTGATGAGGACTTTGATGATTTCTCAGGCTTTTCTGGCTTGTCTTTTGGAGGTTTCTCTGGCTTTTCTTTTGTATGAGCTCCGTTTTTGCCAGATACAGTGCCTCCTTGTAGTACTGTTGAAGAAGAGCTTGCAGTTGTAGAGTTTACATTCGCGGAGGACCGCTTGATTGGCGTACCAAAGAGGTTTTCAAATGAATTCTTTGGAGATGTCTTCGACGAGCTTGCCGCCTTTGATGATTTACCTCCACCAGAGTGGTGACTACTGGCACTGCTCCCAGCAATTGCTTGGTAAGTTTTATCACCTACATGTCCAGGTTTGTCTAAAACCACACCCCCTGCTTTAAACAGTTTCTTTGCAAACTCATCACTTGGGTAGTTAAAAATTAATTTTTCCTTCCGAGAAGGATTTATAGGCGGTCCAGTAGATTGTAGAAATAGGTCATACTGAAAATCAGCCTTTTTTGGTTCCTCTTTATTCTTGAAAAGAATCTGTAGAGAATCGAGAATCGCATTTATATTTATGTATTCAGTTTGTCCGTTTTCATTAATTACAGGCATCAATAATTATGAAATAATTATAAAAATGATTCCAATATTTCGTTCTCACCTCGATATGCAGTATAAAACCGGCATATCCTGATTCCTTGACACAATAAGGCGGTTCCTTCACAACTGTAAATGTGACACAATAAAACCGAATAAATTATCCCTCATTTCCAGCAGCAATCATTCAAATCATTGTATATTCCATAGCTAGCAAAGTCATGGTACTTTGCCCACTCACCTCTTCGATGCTTCGGGAAAGATTCGTGCAAGTGAAAAATTACACGATCGACGAAGGCCTGTATATTTCCGGAATCGCCCCGGACAAACACTTCCCAGTCATGAGTAAATCCTTCTGCAGTTGCTCGCTCCCGGATAGTGGCCCGGTGGCCCAGAATAAGTTCCACCAAAACTTTCTACAATTTTCAAAAAAAAATACATACTTTTATTTCAAACACACACATATACAGTTTAGACAGTTTCAATTAATAATTTAGGGATTTGGCCGGAAAGGTTTCGGCTGATTTCTGCTGTTTTCACACTGATGAAATCAATATTTATCGTCCTCTGGCGCTTCATATGACATATGAACACAGAACGACGCGACATGCCAATCAAACTTTAATTTTGTTCATTTCACGGGGAATGGGGAATCAACTTGGCGTATAGTATAATATTAAAATAAATTGTATATATACCAGTTTTTTGCGGAAAAAGGTATACCTAACTTTCTCCTATTCAAAAATTTTCCAGTCTCTGGGAAATTACGCCACGTCAACTCCACAAAATTATTGCGCTCTACTCAGCTTATCTCTCAATCCATTCTCTACTCCGTAGGCGTTCGTTTCTACACTTTCTTTTCATCAGCGTTACACGGGCAGTATTTTCTACAATGCCAATAATTGCCTCTTCTTCCGCTAGACCAGATTCTATTTTATCTTAATAATACCTTCTTTCTACCAAGAAAACATCAGCTTTGGCTTTGTGAATCTATCTAATGCGTATAAAGATGTATATGTTTACTTATCAACAACAAAAGCCATCATATTATGATGGTAATTGTAGCGATTAACTTAACGAAAAGGAAATTAATGGGAAGGTTACCAAACGCTTCAGCGAAAGCGACGTGGCTTTCTCCACCGCGTAATTCACGGACAGCGGCAGATCGTTATCGTCACACTTCACCCGTTGAAAAGCGCAAACAGCCATTCGAAAATCGATGAGAAACAAATATTGGCAAACCTACTTATTTAATAATATTATTTCCTTTCCAGCTCCCTCCCACTCCCCCCTCTCTCAACTAACCGTCTAAAAGCGTCCACTTTGCTGTCAAAACTCTCCATATGCAGCGTATACACTCCAAATATATAGCTCAAAAGTAGTGACAGCCAAATAGAACAATATCAAGTAAATGTTGAATGTATTTATGCAGCACAGGAAAATTGACATACAGCTTTAGTGTATTCACTGAATGAAATTAATGAAGAGATATGACCTACATTGAAAATTGAATAATTGAAAGCATTTCCCAGAATAATATATACTTTAGATTGGAACTTTCTAAAGCATTTTTTTAAAAATTCCAATAAGCCAATGACAGCCGTTAACTGTTAACTATGACATGCCATTATGATTCTGCTGAAGTTGATATAGTTAATATATTAAATTGCCATTAAAACTAAAGTTTAATCTATGTAATTCAGATAATTATGTCAAAATGGTTCATTTTTATGATTGGTCGGAGTAGCGAGTGACCCTAATGGGTTGTTTAGTTTTAATGTTGCTACAATTGAGGCTATTGAATGGCCTTTCAACTTTATATTTCAATTAGGATATGTACTGTCTTTTAGTTAACTTTAACTCAATGAAGTTTAGGTTAGGAAACGTAAACATCGGATTTATTATTTATTCATTTGGAAGACACCCAACCTAACTTTAACTTGCATAATGCGCTTCGCAGGTCAAACTACCCTGCTATGTGAAGCTTCATACACATCGAAGTTTTTAAGACTGACCGTGTGCTCTTCCGATATATGTCCCACAAATCAAATATAATTGAAGTCTCGTTAAGTATTTACAGAGCAATCCGCAAAAAAATATTCATTATCCAGGAAAATGTCGCCGCTGATTTCTGACGCCAATGCCAACTTCAAAACCTCCAGCAAAATACATTTCAGTTTCCGCTTCAATTGTCAGTACACTTACCATCTTTGAAGCTAATATCCCTCGTTCCCGAAATTATGCTAACCCTCCCCAATCTTGATCAGTCTTCTCTACAAATCATCCAGTCCATGAATTACAAAGTCCTTCTCCAATTAAAGTTTTAAAAAATAGCCGAAGAACCATCACCTCACCACCGCCAAAAGTCTGAACATTTGGCATTCATTCATTCACTTCCCCTTTTGTATCAGTCAATCCAATCACAAAATAAACTACAATTACAGACACCAGTTAACTAACTAGCACATATTACGACAAATTATTATAAAAAACTTGTTGTCGATTTTAAATTTAAATAATAAAAAACACCTTCCGACTGTTTTTTATGCTTATTCCAAGTTGTTTTGTATACACAAATCATGTGTTAATATCCGTGTCCCAGTCATCGCATCACTCATCTTTCATTTAGGTCGCGTAAAATTACACCTAAACAGAACAGTAAAGCTCTCGCAAGCCGTATTTGAACCGATGCTGCGAACCGCTCTGCTCACCAACATAGCCTGCCACTCCACATCAATGAAATTACTTCTCTTATGCTAAGCTACATGTACTTGGCGAGCTATCAAAAGTTTCCCGGACATGTAGGCGTAATTGTAAGCTTACGTGCTAGAGTCTTGCTACGCACAATACTAGCCACAAATAGCAAAGTATGACAGGAGTAAGTGGTCCGTCTTGCCGTGATACCCGACAGTAGCCTTCTTCAAAGTCAAATGCATTTGGCGAAATAGACATCGGATGTTTTGAAATGCTGATTAGGGGGATGTTCCAACATTACGTTATTGATATGTGTGTGGTTGGGCAATTTTATGATGAAAAAATTACCAAATGCTTTTATCAGAAATTAGTAAGTTGATAGCGAAGGGACAAGTGGGGTAAAATTGATGATAGTAAAAGTTGTAACGTAGTTTGAGAACAGCTTCTAAATGCTGTCGGGACAGAGGGGATGAATTGGGATTTTATGTAAAACTGCACCTTTCCTACGTGATCATATATCACAACAACAGACAGTTTGATCCCGGTTTGTAAACTTTGTAACATGGTTTGGGGTGAAGTGCTACAGGATCTGATTGATAGTGTAACAAATAGACGAGCAAAAAAGTATTAGCAATTTGCATTGGCTATGATATGATAAATGCAATTATTCAAGGCTGCCCCTAATCAATGATTTGGTGGCCCCAATTTTTAGAGGTGTGATATTATCCACGACGATTCTTATCTTATTGATATAAATTATCTTTTTTTTTAAACATTTATTATACGGCGTGGGTGAAATGTGGGAGCAAAAATGCAGTTGAATGGGATGCCCCAATATGATATGCGATGATTAGGAAAAGAAAACATGTTTGTCATGTTTCCATTTCGATATGAAACGTCTTCGCATGTGGCCAATGAAGATAAAGCGGAGGAGAAGTGAAAAGGAAGATAAAGATATCTGTCCGTGTGGATTAGCTCATATCTGTGCTTCATTCCACAACATGTCCATCCATATCCAAGTATCAATAGGGATAGCAAGCCGGTTCTGTGGATGTCACATGTTGCATGTGCATTCAAGAAAATTG